>RJWJ010006849.1:17904-60437 GCA_004363605.1 Indri indri | reverse complement strand
TTCTAAGAGAAATTTAGCACTTTATTACATGAACATCATTAAAATGCTTTCTTGCTGTGCTTCCCCAAAAATTAATTACCAGATAATCCTCTCTGTGTACAAATATGTACACGAATTTAGTAAAGTAGTGTCCTTGTACTTACTGATGGCATAGTTATCACCTAAGCAAAAGCCAGTCCTGAGCAGATGGACTCTAAGATACAGTCTTCAGACTAACCTTTGATGGAGGGGACCTGTTTTAAGGATGCTTATGTGCATCCCTGAGATCCTGCTGTGTAAGTTCTGGGTTCTTGTTGATTGCTGGTTCTGTCCAGGCAGTGGACATGCAATTGTTAATCACACAGTATTGGCAGGCATCAAGGAATATCAAAAGCATTCCATTTTCAACATTATATTCTCTTTTACAAAAGTTCCAGTTCTTCCTACACCCTGAGTGACAATGGCTTCCTTAACAGTTTTGGGATATAATTGCCTGCAGCAGACGTTATAACTGGAAACTCTCATTCCTACCACCAAAAGATAAATGCAAGAAATTTTTCTGTTAGAGTGGGATTAAACATAAAATGAAAAATCTGGCATTACCTTGAAAGTTACCTCAATTGGTAGTAAACCACCTGGATGCACTGCAGTGCAGCTGGCAGCAGGAGTGTGTGTCTGGGACACTGAGAGGTCGTTACAAAACACAAGTGGCTTGCTCAACCTGCTGTCGGGTCGTTTTGACATGGACTGTTTTCAGGGGACACTGCGGAGACACATACCTCATGGTGAACACAAACTTGTTTGCCAAGTATAGTTCATCAGTATCTGAACACAGGGTGTAAGTACAGGAGTATGATCGGCTTAATCAAGGCTTTACCTTGGAAGGAGAAATTGGCTGAGATGACATCGTAGCAGTCTGTCATGGGGCTCGGGATTGGGACATTTAACTTGTTTTCCAAATAAAACCCGCACCACCTACTGCCAGCCTGCTTCTCCTGTTCACGCACAGAAAACTACAGTGTTCTTCAACAGTTTTGCCTTTTTACATTGTGAGTTTACATGTTAAGATGATTTTATTGACGAAGTCTTGGCAGTTTTCTTTTCCTTGGGGCGGGTGGGGGAGTTTTTCCCTGAACATCATCTGTGCTTTAATCCTATCCTTGAAAGGCACGTCGCTGACTGATGCTCACATGAAAAGACAGGCACAAAGGCTGCGGTCTCGTCCTGCACTGGGTTCCCATCTTGGAGCCTGCAGTTACCAGGCCCCAGTGCTGCATGCTCCCGGCTCTGGTGACTGCTCCAGCCTCCTCGGGCAGCTGTGGTTATGTGAGAACATGCCTGGGGGTGTTGGGGGCGCAGCGCCTAACTTGAGGCTTAGCTTGGCTCGCTGTGGCCTTCTAGGAGCCAGACCTCTGTGTGTTTACTTTACAGGCTGCAGGCTCGAGCTCCTCTGAGGATGAGAGCCCCCCTCTGCTCACCAAGAGGGCCCCCTTGAGAGAGTCCCTGAAACACAGCACCCCTGAGGAGACAGTCCTTGGCCGGAGCCCACGGCCATCAGGAGGTGCCTCCCACCTCAGTGGGTCCCCAGTGCCTGCGTACTTCTCTCAGGGCCTTGTGTCCAACCTGGTGGGGGTCAGTCCCCTGGCCACCTTCGGAAGGAGGAGGCTGTCAACCATCTGGGCCTCTAAGGGGTCCGGCGGGCAGTCGGGACCTGACTCAGACCTCTCAGCTCCTGGGGAAGACCCCCCAGTGTCGGCCTCGTTAGCCCAGGAGGAGCAGCAGCGGCAGCAGCAGCAACAACAGAAAGGAGAGTCCCTCCCCGCAAAGAGCCGGCGACTCTCACACTCGGGATTGCCTGGGATTCCAAACACAGTCAGGAGGAAGAGACGAGACCGAAAGAAGCAGGCGGCTGTGGTAGGCATGTTCCCTCTCCCTGTCCCCTGGGAGCTCTGGGTCCCTGTTGAAGACCAGGAGGGCGGATCTCTGCGGGCTGTGGCGTGCTCACACCCACCTTCCCCCGCTCTGCTCCCACAGCCCTGGGCGTCCGGCGCCAGCACACCCCTACTTCACACGTGAGGTCACATGGGCCGGACTGAGGTCGGCCAGCCTTTCTGACGCCCGCTGCAGCCCTGTCCCAGGCCGGCTCTCTCCTCCGAGGGGCGCCTGTGGCTGCGTTGCCGCCCCGGAGGACGAGCTTCCCTGCGGGGCTCCGTGCTCCTTGTCCTTGCCCTCCTCCTCACAGGGGTTCAGGTGCCGACTCTCTTCAGCCCTGAGGGTTCAGCCAGAGGTGTCGGGGTGGTGGGAACGGTCTGATTTGTCATCCTGTTACAGAAATAGTAGGAAAATACCTCATCTAGTGGAAATCTTCCTCCCTCTGCTAAGTCTCTCGGCTTCTTCCTGCACTTTGGGGAGAGCTGCTACTGTTCCCAGAGCAGTGCTGGGTTTCCAAGGGCCTGGCTGAGGTGGCCCTGGCCCCTTCCGCAGCACGGGCCTCAGGACAGAGATGTCTCACCTTCCCCACAGCCAGGTTTCTAGGCCCTCTGCACACCAGAGAACCAGCAGGGCACTGGCTGATTGAGACCCACTTTGTCTCTTTGAGGTTGGTCTCTTCCTCTGCTGACTGGAGACGCCGCTCTCCTTGCAAAGCTGTCAGGACCAGATGAGAACAGGATTGCTGGGGCTCTGACCCCTGGGGTGCGGCAGGCCGTCGGGACATCCCGCCCCTCCTGGGGGAGCCTCTGCTTCCTCACTGCCTTTGCTGGTTCATCCTCTCACCCTGTTCTCCAGCTTCCTGAGAAAGTCACTGTTCTGGAGACTTCTGCCTTTTCCCTCATGCCAGACAAGCAGGCAGGGATCCTCCTGTCAGAATCAGAAGTCCCCACGTGCCCCATCTCCGGCCGTGGTGGGGTCCTGGTGGTACTGAGTTTTGCAGTGACCGCGTCTTAGGTGGACAGTTTTGTTTTCCACCATGGGTCTTCCATGGCCCATCTGCCTCTGGGAGACCTGCTGATACTTTTTCCTTTGTACCCTCTGGCTCTGTGTTCTCGGCTCTTTATAATCCTCAGCAGTTGGATGTTGCGCATCAGGATTGATTCTCTGATGGTTTCTTTTCTATTTCTTCTCTCTCCTTTTATTCTACTTTTCAGGAAAGTCATTCCTGCAGCCATTTGCCCTGGCTTGCTGCCAGCCGTCACTCACCTTTCTGAGGGTTTCATCATGGAGTGGATCTTTCCAGCACTCCCTTCCGTGCCCTGCTGTGTCCCGTGGCCTTGCCTGGCCACCCCCTCCTAGTTAGTGTGAGGCATCACAGGGCTGGGTGGCAGGTGGTGGAAAGTTCTGAGTTCCTGGCTGGGACCTGTCTGCCACGGAGCGCTGTGCCGAGTGTCAGCTGCTGCTTCATTGCAGGACACCTACCGCCTCTTGCTGGTCAGTGTTCTCATGGGTTAGTTTACCCACTTGCTGCCAGGGGAGGCAAGACTGGCTGGAATATTCTGGAAGCTGAGGATGAGACCAGCCCTGCGGGTCTCACCATGGGTAGAGATTGTCACAGAATCCCTCGATGGAGCAGCCCATCTGCCCTCAGCTGAGCCTCATCCTCACATGGCCCCACCACGGTATCAGAGATGACTGCATCTTCCTCATTTGCCGTGAATGCCTGAGAGTCAGAATGGGGCGCACCTCCCCCTTCATGGCCTTATGAGAGCTGAGGCCCTGGGCCAGCCTCCCTGGAAGTCAACCTCTACAGATGGACGTGGACATGCATGCCGGCCACCAGGAGGGCAGCTGCCTCCTCAGGCAGGGAGGGATGCTGGGAACTTGCTTCTCTTACCAGATGGTCCTGCAGACCCCAGCTTGGTGCTCTTAACCCAGCCAACAGTGCCTGGAGCTCCCCTCTGCTCAGCTCTACCCCAGGAGGAGTCACCGTGCCTCCTGGTGGCTCCCGGCCTGCT
Organism: Indri indri; assembly: GCA_004363605.1. Taxonomy (NCBI): domain Eukaryota; kingdom Metazoa; phylum Chordata; class Mammalia; order Primates; family Indriidae; genus Indri; species Indri indri. The sequence continues at coordinate 56,508 of RJWJ010006849.1, read as the reverse complement.
GCAGCTCAGCTCTCCTGGCTCTCAGCTGGCCCCTCAAGCCTTCTCCCATTCCTCATTCTCATCCCTGTGGGTTTGCTCCTGTTTTCACACTTCCAGAGCATTGGGAGGATGCCAACCATGGGCCTGCCACTGTTGGCAGGTAGACCCCAAGCACAGACCCTGGCTGAGCCACCCCCAATCCCTGGACTCTGGTTTCTGCTGAGCCTCCTTCCTGTGATGGTGTTTGGCATTGGGAGTTCACCTGTGCCCATCTTCCCCATGCTGCCTTGGGGTTGGGGGGGTCCCTTATTCTTTCCCTGCTGCTGCAGCCCCGGCAGCCTCCAGGAAAAGGGGCTTCTAGAGCACAATGCAAAACCCCACCTCGACGACCTTGCAGACATTCCATCCGAGGGGCTTGCTCCGCACGGGCCCCTCCCTGACAGTCCTTGTCCCTGCCCCCTCTTTCGTCAGACACAGACCTTATCTGGGCCTTAACCCATGCGCTGTCTCTGCACTGAGGCTGGGGACTTGATAGATTCCATTTTGGAGTCGCAGTGCCAGGCACAAGATGTGTTTGGAGCACATGGAAGAGGAATCATGTCGGGCTGGCCGGGCTTGTCTGCAGACATAGGGGTGAGGGTCTGCAGGCCTGGCTGGGTACCTCTTTTCCTAAGCACATTTTGCAGTGCAAGAGCTCATCTCCAGTAAACACGGTGACCCCATAGGGTTATGCCTTTCCTTTAAACAGATGGAGCGAGTGAGACAGTGGGAGATCCGTCTGCTTCAGAACATAGAGGAAGCCGTCCAGCACGAGCTCACCATCGAAGACGACTGAGTGCTTGGCATCAGGACAGAACAGCGAGGGAGCTCGGGCCCCTCCTGCCCTGGCCTGACTTAACTGTCCACACCCTGCCCTCCTTGGGCTGGGTCTGGATCTCGTTCTGCCTCCTGGATGGGGTGTGAGGAGTGAGTGAGAGGAGTTCTTGTTACTCAGACTGTAAATGCGGTTCTGGGAGGCACCAAGTGGGGGCAGAATTGGTGCCTTAAGGAAGACGAGGTTCTGCATATTGTATAACTTGAGAGAAAGGACACTGAGCCCTGCATCCTCTACTGCCTGGCTCTCACCCCAAGGACAACGCTGCGTCTCTGAGCCTGGGCTCCCTCCTTATCTGAATCGTGAGGAAAACCCATCCCGGGGAGACACGAAGAATTCAGAGCTGATGTCTGAGTGAGGGTGGCAGCTCAGCCCCTCAGGAAAGGGTTGGGTCAGTCCCTGGTGCATCTTCAGGGACTACAAGGCCTCCCAACTGGATGGTGGCTTCCCAACCGTACGGTCGTGGTGGTCTCATCTGAGCACCAACAGTGGTATTTTCCATCCCCATATGTGGAGGAGGGAACAGGTCCCCACAGGTGAGGGGAATGCTCACAGTCCACACCTGGAGAGCACCCACCTCCTTCCCCAACAGGCTGAGAGAACAGACTCTGGGATCCCATGGCATTTGCAGGTAAAGACAAGGGAGCTCAGGGCCCAGCCCACCTGCACTGCATGGATCCCCGAGGCACCACACCTGCTCTTGGGGTTGGGCCGGGGCGGGAGCAAAGTCATGGGGGCCTGGATTGCTCCCAAGGAGAGCTCTAAAACTGTGGTTCTCACATGGAGGGCATTCCGGAAATCTGCTGGTGCTGGTTGTGTTTGTTTAGTGGGTGGGGCTAAAGGAATTTAACCTGTCCTGCAGTTGCATGGGACAGTCCCCTACCTCCTCCTCCTCCAAGGCTGTGCTCCCTGCTTCACATAAGGGTCCCCACCCAAGCAATCAGTGATACAAAGGTGACACCCACTGTGAAGCAGCAGTATCAGGCACCCAGGGAGCTTCAGTTTAACACAGAAGCAGTGTCAACTCCCCCGGGTGCAGACATCTCAGGGACAACTGTGTGTGTGGACACGTTATGGTTACTAACTGCAGAGCTAGATTTCATTCTTGTAAATACTTGCATCCCCCACTTTTTGTAAAAATGTTTGCCTTCTTCTTTATAAAAATGAGAATGCTTCCATGTCCGGTCCTAGACTGCCTCCCTGCCCTCCTCTCAGGGCTGGCCCTTCTCAGGGATGTGGATATAACGTTTATGGCTGGAGTGGAATCAGAAGGGGCAACTCCTAAATGAAGTCTCCGACTGGATTTAAAAATACGACATAACGGATTCTCAGGGCGTGTGAGGTTTAGGATGTTCTATGTTAAGAGACAGGTGAAAAGGTTCGCTGTCAATCTTTAGAGTGGGTAGAAAGTACTCCAGCTCGAGAGTTAGGTTCTCCGGGGAAGCACACATACTTCTTTGGAGGTTTCCAGCAGAGGGTGGGCAATGAGATTTCTCACAAGAGGGATTAGGTGCAGGCTGGTGGCTGCTATTGGGATAGTAATTTCGAATTTCAACTGATGTTCTATATAAATGTAAGAGCTTATTTATTTTGAAATGTGTTAAACATTTGTAAGTTTTATGAGCTAGTTCCTCCTGTATAAGCTGATAAATTTTTGTTCATTTTTTTCTTACAACAATTATCAGTTTATAAAATTATCAGATTTAGAAAATAAGTTAATTTTTCAAATGAAGTATAAATAGAAGCAGAAAAATTGTCTATAATTGTATAACATAGACACAAATACTTCAGAGTAATTCCTTCTCTTTATTATTAAAAATAAGCTGTTCTCATGAAAACTATTCCCAAAGTCTGCGTCCAATGCAAAGTGATTCGGGCACGTAGTCACATGAATTCTACCTCTGTCTCCTTTTGCAAAGAATGAAATTCAAATTCAGAATGAATCCAAGGAGGAAGAAAAATAATGTAGGGACTTTGGGGAAGTGTGTTCTTGAAAGGCTGGGAATTACCGGCACTCAGAGGAAAGTTTTTATGTGTAAGATGATTTCCTAGATATCTGTTGTGTCTTCTATGCATTAACAAAATTATGTCTCTACACAATTGGTGTATATGCAGTTATCCTTAGGCTCTCTAGTTAAAGTGTGTAAAACTCGATTCTCTTGGATATTTCACGAATAAGACAGTGCAGATGGTGAGTATGTTCTATCCAGAAGAGGATGCCTAGAAATAGGCTAGAGGTGGAACAAGTTTTGCCACCTCAGTGCCTGGACCTGCCTGTGGAAGGGAGTCCCCACTTGGCCTCTGACATTTTCTGAATCCTCAGACTGAGGTATATGGGAAAATGAGTGCTGCCAGCTCAGGTCAGACAAAGAACAAAATTTCTAAATTAACGTCTTTGGGGAGAATGACAAACCGATAAACAATAGCCCTGGGAAATGATGCCAATGATGCTCCCTTAGAGATAAGCATAGGTGTAACTTACACCATTACTGGGATGCAAAGGATTTCCTTAATTCTTGCTGTGTGTGCAAACCCATATATTTTGCAGAAAATGCAAGGGGGGGGTTGTTTCTTTTTATTTTTTTGAGACAGATTCTTACTCTGTTGCCTGGGTTGGAGTACCGCCTAGCTCACAGAAAACTCAAACCCCTGGCTCAAGCAATTCTCCTGCCTCAGCCTCCCAAGTAGGTGTGACTATAGGTGCATGCCACCAAACATGGCTAATTTTTTCTATTTTTAGTATAGACGGAGTCTCACTGAGGCTGGTCTTGAACTCCTGACCTCATGCGATCCTCCCACCTTAGCCTCCCAGAGTGCTAGGATTACAGGCGTGAGCCACTGAGCCCAGCTGGAAATGAAGTTTTTAAAACCAGAGGAAAAGAAATGCATTCTTTTTCCTGGCACAGTTTCTATTCAACTTAATATGCCTATGAACTCTGAGACATTATTTCCTCTAATCTTTATTGAAATCATACCTTTTTCCCTAAAGTAAATACCATATTTACACACAATGCCTGAACACCTCTGCTGCCTTGTCAGCGAGTGTAGTTCAGAGACCTGATTTGTGGGCACTGCCTGCATTCCATCACATGATGTGCCTATGTTATGTGTTTAAATTTTCTCACTGATGGACTTCTAGTTTGTGTATTAGTTTCTATTGCTGTGTTGGTTTCTGTTGTATTTAGTTTTCTGTGGCTATATAACAAATGACCACAACCTTGGCACTCACAACGATACCCATTTATTGTCTCGGTTCTGGCAGGTCAGCTGGGTCTCTGCCTGGGATCTTTCTGGGTGAGAAGATGGCTTTTTTCCTGGAGGAGCTGGGCAGGGATTGACCTTCAGGCTCCTTCAGGTTGGCACAATCAAGCTCCTGTGGTCCGAGGACTGAGGCCCTGCACCTTGCTGGCTATCAACTGGGGGGATGCTCTGTTCCGGGATCATAAAGGCCCCTGCATTCCTTGTCATGGAGCCGCCTCAGTCTTCAAGCCACCTGGCTGGACAAAACCTTTTCAGGCTTCCAATCCCTCTGAGTGACTGCTTTTGTCACTAGCCAGCAAAAGTTCTCTGCTTTAAGGTCACACGTGAGGTTCAGTGTGCCGGATCACATAACCCGTCACACTGTCAGGAGTGGTGTCTCGTCCCCCCCACAGGCTCTGGAGGTTGGGGGCGTGGAATGTTGGGGGGGCACATCTTTAGAATTCTGTCTACCTCAGTCCCCAATTTTTCATCATTATAAATAACACAGTGATATACAAAACCTTTGTACTCATGTCTACCAATTTTGTTAGATGGAATTCTGGAGGTTTTACTATGTTAAAAGATGTTAGCACCTTATGGTCTTTGTTTTCTTACCAAGTGAGATATGAATTCCTGCAAGCAGGCACAAGCAAGTGTGATCTCACTGTAGCTTTGCTAGTATTATACTACTGTCTTTTAAAAACATTTGACAAATCGAAAGGTGACTGTGGTACATCATTGTTTTTAATTTGTATTTTTTTCATGAATAATTCTGTTGAACATATATATATATCCATGTTTCCTAGTTGTATTTCTTTGATAATTCTGTATATGTTTTTTGATTTTTTTCTACTGGGTTATTTTAATAATGATTTTTTAACTTCACTAGGAATTGATTTATTTGAAATTAAAAAGGCAGTAAGAGAAAAACGATACATCGCATAGGAGGTAGTTTTGTATGTGCTTGGTTGGGCCATGATGCCCCGTCATTTGGTCAAACACCAGTGTAGACGGAGCTGTGAAGGTATTTTTAGATGTGACTCACATTTGTAATCAGTAGACTTTGACTGAAGCAGGTTTCTCTCCATGATCTGGGTGAGCCTCATCCAATCAGTTGAAGACCTTTAGAAAAGACTGCAGTCCCCGGAGGAAGAAGGAATTCTGTCTCCAGATGGCCTCCAGACTCAAGCTGCAACAACAGCTCTGTCCTGGGGCTCTGGCGTGCTGGCCTGCCCTGCAGATCTCAGACTTGCCAGCCTCATGATCTCGTGAGCCAATTCCTTAAAATAAATTCTCCTTGTCTGTCTCTTGCTTTCACTGTATCCCCGCCTTCCCTCCCAGCACACACACCCCCTGTTCGTGGTTTCTATGCAGAACCCTAAGACAACATGCAAAGGAGAAACATTCCGCCTGGCAGATTGCTCAGTGGCAAGGATGAAAGCCATCCTTCACCATTCCACTAAACTTGAATGAGCTGTTTTTTTTTTAATTTGGAAAGAAAACTTGTCAACTGATAATTGTGTACTCAGATAGTTTTATGTTTTAAGATGGGAAATGGAATAATTTACAGATGAACATAAGATGGATTTATCACTGAGTCCTGAGCTAAAGAAACCTCTAAAAGACAGAAGAAGCAATATTATCCTGGCAGGATACTCTGAAATACCAGAAGGGTTAATAAAACGGAAAGTCTACATTAAATTTTAAATGTTATCTGAAGAAATGTTAATTGTGAGATTCAAAAGGGTACAAGACTAAAATACTAGGTAAGAACAGTGCGTAATGGGTGGGGCGATAGACAGTTCAGGTGTGGTTTATTCTAAGTAGGGGATCACGTAGTATTTAACACTTTGAACAATATTAATAAAATTTCCCCCCTGAAGCTATGTGAAACAGGCAGGAGTGTCTTTAAAACATCACATAACCGTTTATTTTTCAATTGAAATGGCCACGGAATTTAGTCAAGCAATTTTTTTCCTTTATTTTTGTTAAATAAGATTCCAGAAAGTATAGTGCAAACACTCAGTAGAAAAGTTGCAATTAAGAAATGTACATTCACATTTAACATGTCAGTCCATTCACTTTTTTTAAAAATAAAAATAGGACAAATTATTCAATTACTTGTCTCAATTTAACAATCTTGAAAAAGACTGGAAGGTACTCTACAGTGTTCAGTTGACATAAAAAGAGACCCGTATTGATCATACAAACCTAGCATGAGAAGTTACCCAGTGAGTGAGTTATTGTAAGTCTGAACGTAGTCATCGTGTTTCTCACTTCTACAGAAGCATCCTCGTTGAGTTTGGTCGTGTGAGAAAATGACACCCTCCCCCATCTCACTCTCCATTCCGCTGAGGGACACAACCCTATCTAGCCGAACCCTGAAGGACATAGGAGCTTATACAACTTTTCTCAGCAAGTCAAGAAAATCCAAAAGTGGGCTTCGGGCTTACCTTAAATCAGAATGGAATCTACCGCTAAGAGACGGTCATGATGATACCATTTTCATTTGTGCAGGGGGTGTGCAGTCAGTATAAATGAGGGTGGTGGAGGAAGAGGAGTGTGGGTGGAGGGAGACGGTGCATAATAAGTGTGTGAGCTACACAAAGCTCAGGCTCCACCGGACTGGCCGTGGCTTGCGGAGATGCTCTGCGGGTGGATGACCCAAGGGCAGGCCTGTGCCTGTCCCTTTGTGCATGCTGCATGATTTCGAATTCAAACTAACTTCACACAATTAGGAGTTTCAGGGCATGCAATTCCAGAGTGCAAACAGCTTGCATATGTGCAGTTTTGACAGGGGTGAAGGCAAAACCACAGGCCCCTCCCGCACCGGGTGTGTGCTCCTGGTGGTCGGCGGGATCCACTTCCCGTGGATGCGAGAGGCAGCTGTGGGCTTCTTCGGGATCCCCACAACGTGGGAAGGGTCCCCTGAGACTTGTGCTTCATGTGCCCGGGGCCCGGAGTTGAGTGGGACCTGCTGGTGGGAGGTGAGAAACAGGTTGCTGCTGCTGTGGGTCCAACTTCCCTGACAGGCTGTGGGAAGCAGGTGCCCACGGCAAGGACGCTCTGAGCACGTGTTCTCGCACAGTCCCGCACAGGTTTGTTAAGCCCGTGAGACTTGATAGATCTCTGGGGAGTTAGTCTAGGACAGCGCCTCTGTTTAAACATTAATTCTCAATAAGCAGCCGACAGTTTTTTGAAGCCACGCTCGCTGAAAGTCTGAGTTGCCCCAGGACCATCAGAAACCAACGCCCAGGAAACAGGGTACATGCGCCCCGGTGGTTGCCAAATCTCTCACCATTGCAATGAGCAATCATTATAATCCCTTTCTTGCCTTCGGAACACTGTGGTTCTTTGAACATCCTCTAGTCCCTGGGGAAGGTGCCCTTACCCACCTATATATACCCCACCAGTGGCACATGGTGACAACACTGAATGGCTCTGCAGTGGAGGAAGACGAGTAGAAACAGCAAACTCAACCAAGGGCCATCCCACAGCTCAGGGGCGCCTGACCAGGAGCTGGGAGCCTGGACTGGCTCTGTGTAAGTGGACAAACGATGTGCAGTTTGGGGCTGTCTGGGGGTGCCACAGTTTCTCCCCATTTGATATTAGGCCTTACAGTAAAAGAGGACGACTGTTCTTGTTTAAGGAGAAGTCCTCTATCTTTTTAGGTAGGTTGTGCTCCAACGTAGTTTTAGAACATAAAATCCGATATGACAAAGTAATGATTTTTTAAGCCCAACGGTTTATTTCCTTGCTGGGAGTCAGTTGTTAGAGGAGGAGGGCGGCTTAGCCAAGAGGAAGTGCATTGCTCCAGTTAGGACCGTGAAGCCAAGGCCTGCCAGCGGCAGTGCGGACTTGGGCACATGCTCCGAGGACAGGTGGTTGGAGCAAGCCTTCCCGCTGGGGCCCAGCATAGGCTGTGCTCAAACCCACCTGCTGAGGTGTCCCCGCCACCACCATAGGCACTTGTGTGCGGACAAGCTAGAGTTCTCCACCAAAACCAATGCAATTTTTGCAGATTTCACTGTTAGCAAAGAGGAACTGAATGTGGCGGGAAACACAAGGGTTCGGACTGGACAGAGCAGGAGTTGAATCCTGGTCCTGCCTCTCAGAGCTGTGTGACTTTACTCAAGTCCCTAACCTCTCTGGGCCTCAGATTCTTCATTGACAACAGGAAGATTATAATAATACCTCCCTCCGCGGGTTGTTTGAAGGAGAGTGAAAGTGAAGCACACCGAGGTGCCCAGTTCCTGTGAAGCCAGATTTAGGTACTAGTCATGAGTGTTTCCTTAATTTGTGGCCACACCCAAAGGCCCCTGGAGACTATTTCGAATGGACAGGAGAGCTATGGCTGCCCTTCCCTGTGCTTGTCAGCGCAGAACATGTTGAATCCAGCATAGAAGGAGACTCACTCATTTCACAAAGAATGAAGAAAAGGTCCCTAAAGTGACTAGCGCCTGCCAGGTATGGAGGACACGGTGTTGGGCAGATGGCTGCCCCTGGGGCCAGTTTTCTCATATACAACACGTTTTTTCCAGCCAATTGTGAAGCACAACCCAAGAAGGGCACCTGTCTACTGTGGCTCTTCCCCCCGCACAGCTGAGAGACCGAAGCCGACACTTTCTGAGTTGGGAGGGCCCGGCCTGCAAACCAGCTCCCAGCAACCGGGAGGGGGAGGTAGGCGCTTGTGGGCTGAGGTTCGCTTGAACTCCCACCCCTCGGCTCCTCCTTCCGAATTCCTGCAGCCAGCTGCCCCAAGGTAAACAGCCAAACAGAAAAGGAAAATGGGACCTGTTTAGTGCCTCAGTGTCCCTGGACGTTAGTGCTGATATTGTAGATATTAAAAGTGCTGATATTAAAAAAAAAAAAAAAAAAAAGAGCATTGGATTACAGACGGAGGCTCAGAAACCAAGCAAACACCACAAGGGGGTCACTCGCTGCCTTGGGGTCCCAGATGCTGCCCCCCTGCCCAGACCTCCTCCTCCGATAATGAGGAAAACCAACTCAGGGCACTCAGGGACGGTTTCCCCAAAAGCCCTGCATGAAGCTCATCTGTCTGTATTCAAACTTAATTTTGTTCCTTATACTAATCCATCTGAATCCCAGGAACAAACACTTAATTTTCATTTGGCTTATGCTATGCAACACACAGACATGTGCACAACACACGATAGGCACACGTGCACACACGTGTTCACACATGCAACACCACACACATACACAGGCGCACACACAGTGATTTGAATTAAGCATGGCCTCTGGTGGAGTGACTATTTTTTTAAGATAGTGAATAGATTTGATATGGAACAGAATGCATTAAATTCTCAGGGAAATTTAAAAATAAAAATGTATGAGTCATTAGGCAATCGCATGTCGTTTAGGGAAGTCTAGCCCCAAAATGTGGCACTGAGTCTGCGGTGCTTATGGAATGGACCATGGAAGTGACACATTTCCTCACATCCTGTTACAGGATCTGCCTCCAGTAGCATGTGAACGACAGGAGACCAGCATGGGAAATCCCCGGGACACTTTCCAGAGCATCCCTGTGGGTTCCCCGAGGTGAGGGGGGACCAGGGGGCCTCTGAACACCCCCACTGGTGTCTCTTCGGGGTCATGACTCTGCGAGGGAGGAATATCCACACTGAGGGAACAGGTGCCGTGGCAGGGGCCCTGCCCTATGATGCTGGCACCCAGCCCTGTCCAGGCCACCTCAGGGGCCCTGGGACCCCGCAACCAGCCGCTCTGTGTCCGCTCTCCCACATGAGGCCTGCCCTGCAGCTCCTTGCTGTCAGCTCACACAGAATCACAGACACCCGCGGCTTCCAGGAGCCGCCTGTGCCGCATTCACCCCCATCCCCAACAGCAGGGCCTGTCCACCCAAATCCATCTGTGGGAAATGGCAGTTAGAAGAGCCTTCCTTCCACTGAGCCAGACTGAGCCTTCCAGAACGCCTCCTCTGGCTCCATCCCCTATCCCGGCCCTGCACTGGTCCCCGCCTGGCACAGCGAGGGCCGGGGCCACAGTCACGAGGCTGACGTGACTTGAGTCCCCACACCACCCACTTTGCCAACTGTGGACACCTACCTGTGGCGTCCCCTCCCTGGTGCCCAAGAGCATGGAATGATTTGTGTGCCAGTGGTTATCTGGGGTATCTGAGTTCGAGTAAGACCTTTCTCTCTGTCATCCTCCAAGCTCAATTTGAAGGTCTGAGCCACCAAGATGAACCTCCCCACACCCAGGCCAGCCTGGCATGGGGTCCCTGATCCTGGACACATGTCCAGAGGGCTCTTGTCCACCAGATGGCACCAGCAGCATGGAAGGCAAATGAGGACAACTTTCAGCATGCCACCATTTCCCTAAAACGGTGTACCATGGGTAAGCTTTGTCATCCTTTTAATGTCGCCACCACAAACTGTGCAGCTCACCACCCTCGGTAGAGTGAGACTGGTACTGAGATTTGTTGATCCGAACAGATCTTGGATGGGGAGGTGTCATTGCCTCCTCCTTCCTCCCTCACCTGAGCCAGGGGTGGAGTGACAATGACCTGAGGAGGGTTTGACGCGGCTCTGCCTGCTCACCGAACCTGGGATGCTGAGCTCTGCCCAACCCCGACGGCCCACGGGAACCGAGGTGCCAGGCCTGGGTCTTCAGGAAGGGGTGGGGCTTCGGGAGTGGCAGCCCCCCAGAGCAAGGGAACTGGGCAAACTCGTGTGCATAGCTTGTCTCTGAATTGCCAATCTGCTTTGGACCAGACTCATCTCCACAGGATAGAGTTAGAGTTATTGCTTCTATGACAGGTGTTCCAGAAGCCCCGGTGGCTTTAGAGTCTGAGAAACACGGGCTGACAACTTAGGTTTCTGGGTCTGTGGGGGGCGTCTGCCTGCAGGACACAGACACCCACAGGGGTGGGCAGGGCCCACGGAGACCTTTGGAAGCATTCTGGGCTGTGCTCTACTCTACGGTGGCAGGCAGGGGAGGCATGCGAGGGTGGGGAAGGGCCACAGCATCGTCGAGCAGGGCTGGAGTGGGCGTGGGGCTTTTCGTTATTTTTGGTACGAGTAAACAGGCAGCACCTGTAATGGGTGCACTATATACAGAGCCTCTTAAATAATTTAGAGGGAATCCTACCCAAATGGCTCTAACATTTGTACATGAGTATTGTACATGATTAAAAATAAATAAGGCAATATAATACAGTTTTATCACAAATAAAAAGGAAGTTGTTTTTCACCAAACCTCAAGGAACATTATGGCTAAACACAGTTCCTGAACTCCCAGAAGTAGGTGGGGTTTGGAGTTGCTGATGATGGAGATGTTTGCCCCGTGAAGTGGAGACCTCGCCAAGGCTGCCGTGGGGTCCATTTCAGAAAAGTCGTGTGCCCAGGGGAGGAAGTGTGGTCCCCGGGATGGCTTCCTCCTGCTGCTGCGTGACTGACCTGTTTTGAGTGGTGTCACGGATGCACACGTGTGATCTCCCGGTCTGTGGACTCCAGGCCAGACGCCGTGTGGCAGCTGGCTCTTTGCTCAGTCTCGCAGGCCAGACCAAGGTGTCACCAGGCTGGGCTCTGCTCCTCCTGTAGGCTCCCGGCAAATCTGCTCTGGGCTCGCTCAGGCTGTTGCTGGATTCAGCTCCTTGTAATTGTGGGAGTGACGTCCCCACTTCCTTGCTGGCTAGGGCTGGGGTTGTCAAGTTGGCTGTGGCCAGGAATGATGGTGCCATCCCTGTCATGCTTCAAATCCTTCTGGGCTCTTCTGCCTCCCTCATCCACTTCCAAGGGGCCATGTGGCCGCACTGAGCCCACTCGGGTAGTCCAGGATCCTGTCCCATCCTAAGATCCCTAACCTTAATTCCAACTGCAAAGTCCCCTTTGCCAAGTGACAGAATGTAGCCACAGGCCTTACATTAGGGTGTGGACACCTCTGGGGGCTACTCCTCTATCTACCTACCCGGACAGCCTGGGGTGGGCAGCGGCACTGGCTGTGCCAGTGAGGCTCTCCACCCTCTGCACACCCTGCAGGCAGCGGCTGGCAGCTGGGCTCCAGCTAGGTGCTCAGCTCGTGGAGAGCTCAGATGGACCCTGGACCTCGTGATGAACCTGCCTGTCCTTAGGCACCCTCGCAGGCAGCCCGGTGATTCTGCACAACCATAGGCTCCTGTGGACACCCCAACAGCGGCCAGAAGCCCCCTCTAGCATCTCCTTCTGCCCTAGGGCTTCTTGGGAGCCCAGCCCGCACGAAGTGATGCCAAAACACCAGGGTGCATGAGTGGACGGTGACATGTGGACCACAGGAGGAAGACAAAAGCTGCCCATTCTCCACCCCTAAACTCTCTGGGGGATCCAGGGAGTAACCTGCCCTGGCCTGTGAGCTCCCTGCTGCAGCCAGGAAAGGCCATGGGTCAAAATCACTCTCAGGAAGGTGCCAAGAGACCATCCAGTGCCCTTGCACATCACAGAAGCCACAGCCCAGCCCAGAGAGAAAGAAGAGTAGATGGGATGTGCTCCCCACAGCGCCATCTGGCCACCTATGGTCCACGGCCTGCACGAAGTCTCTTCCAGTCTCCCTTGCCAAAAGCCGTCCACCCTGTCCAACTCTGTCCTGAGTCCTGCCTCTGCTGGAGCCCCTACCACCAACCCCAAGTCCCTCTGGAACAGGCACCTGGCCAGCCCCAACCCAGCTGCCCTGCAAAGCCCACAGGCCTGGCCTCCCCAGCTACGGCTGAGGTCCCTGCCGCCCCCACGTGGCCACACGGCTGAGCCAGGGTCACCCTCCCCATGCGGGAGGCCATGTCTAACATGCCGTGGTGGGAGCGGCTGGAGGACATCACCTGCCCAGCCTGACGGGGGTCAGTCCAGAGCAGGCCCCACACAGGCCTACGCTCCAGGGAAGGAAGTCTGGGCTGTTCTCTGCTCCTATTCTGAAAAGTCAGGACCCCCAGAAAGGGAGTAGAGCCCTTATGGAGCAATGAGGAGAGGGATCCCCCGAAGCCAGCTGGCTTCGAGCAGACAGGCTCAGGCCTCCCCTGCAGTCCACAGAAACCTCTCTGAGCATGTTTCAGAGCAGCGGGTCCCCAGAACCTTTCCTCCCATCTCCACCTGCCTTCCTCCCTGTGACCGAGGTCCAGGGTCTCCACGTGCCAGGATGTGCCTGGTTATTTCTGGCCAGTCCCATTCCACTGGCTCTCCTGGACCCTTGAGCCCCTCGTCCTCATCTCCATCATGATCATCTAGACGTGCAGGTGGGAGGTTCCCAGATCTGGACACAATCACCTGCAGTCACGTTCCCTGCAAGCTGGAGCAGGGACACCTGGACTCGTGACCATAAGCCAACTCTGAAACAGCCCGTCCAGGAGGGCTGGCTCTGCCGGAGAGACATCTCCCATCAAGGAAGCCTGCTCATGGGCATGAGGGCCACTCCTTTTCAACATACATGCAGCCTTGCACTGTTGCAAATGTACAGGACCCATGACACCACAGAGAAAAGGAAGAAATGACACCCATTCCTCTTCCCCTGTGAACAAACACAGCAGTGACGTGCAGCACAGGGAACACGTCCAGGTTTCGCGGGAGCCAGATCCAGCAGGTGGCGCAGCTGGGGAACACACAGGCAGAGCAAGAAGCCGACGCTGGCCATGATTATACAGAGGGGGCTGGGGGCCCCCTGAGAATTCCAGAAGACCTACCTCCGGCTTTGAGCAAACAACCACGCTGAGGAAAGGCAGTGGCCATCACTATCCACGCAGTGCAAGGCAGCGTCTCAGTTCTCCCCAAACCGTCCAGGCCGAGCGCGAACAGCCCCAGCCCAGTGAGGCCTGACTTCCCACTCTGGCTCCTGCATGCTGGGACCCGCCTTGGCTAGGGTGGCACAGAACTGTCTCAGGGCACACTCAGCAGGCTCCTCGGCCACTCTGCCAGCCAGACCTCCACAGCTGTCGCTGTAGCCCCGGCGGATGTTCTGAATTCCTGACATTGACGCCAACCTGGCCAAACCCGCACAGGCCTGCTGGAAAGAGATGGTGCTCGCTCTGCCACAGACGGGGAGGATGGAGTGGACACACCGCCTGCAAGGCCTGGATGTGTGTGCAGACAGGTGTCCTCCCCTCACCAAGTCACTGCTGTGCTGCTTCTGCCGGGTTGTTAGCCCTCGGGCCACAGGCCATGCCTGGACAATGCTCCTCCTCCAGCCTGGCCACTGCCCATCTGCTCTGCTGGTCTGGCTCGTCCTGGCTGGAGCCGCAGTGGCCTGTGTCGCCCCAGAGCATTCTCGCCCTGTGTGCACCCCCAGCGGCCAGCATGGGCTCCGTTAAGCCTCCTTCCCGGCTGCCGTGGAGGGCAGGTACTGGCTGGTGGGGTGCGGGGGGAGCCCGGCCCTAATTGGGAGCCCAGCCGTGGGGCACACTGGAGGGTGTCTGGCCTGAAGGCCGGCTCTCCCGTAAGGACACATTTTTCTCTCCAAGCCTAGGGACCTAGTCTGGGAGCCGTTTCCATCAGTCCTGCCTTCCAAAAAGTATGTCAACATCTCGCCCTTGCCCTTGACACTGACTTTGCCTCTGCACACGAAGTGGTAGGAGCACCTTCTCAGCAGCCGGTGGACTTCCTCAGTCACCTGTTGGCACAGAGAAGCATGCGTTACGGGCAACAAGGGAGGTCCTCTGGGGATGGGAGCCCCACTGTGTGTCTGGGAAAAGACCAGAACATTCCATCCTGCATCTGTCGCTGCCTACCCTGGCTGCCCGACCCTGGTGGTGCCTGTACACAACTACCCCAGCTCAGCCTGGCAGCCAGGGCTCTGCTCCTGCTGCAGTCACTTGGGTCACTCTGTAAGCACAAGGACATGACCCTGCAAAGACAGCCCAGGGGATTGAGAGGAGCCTAAGGAGCCAGCCCCAGAGAGTCCCGCTGCTACGTCCTGGATAACAGGAGGTGACATTCACTGAGCAGCGCCCCTGGCTCGGCTGGGAAGGGTGGCCCAGGAAGCACCCGGACAGGGTACATGGGTGGGCAGGGCCAACAGGAACCTGGCACCAGGGCGGGGTGTGAGCCCCATGGTGCACACCATGCCAGAGGCTGCATGAGCTGCAGCGCCAGATGCTGGGAACAGAAAGGAGCAGGACTTGCCGCTGGGCCCGGGGCTCTGGGTGCTTCAGCAACCTGGGACAGTTTCAGGTCAGGGCACACAGAATGCGGGAGGTCAGGTAGCAGGTACCAACCACCTTGGCTGGAAGGGGACAGTGGAGAGCAGAGTACAGAGCAAGGCCAGGCTTCCAACCCCCCACTGGGCGCAGTGGTATGGGGTGGGGATGCAAAGCTGCCTCTGGACACCCAGGGGGCCCCAGCACACAGAGGGCGCTGGGCAAACTACCTGGAGAAAACAGACATTACTCAAACCTGTCTCTCAGATTCCCAGCCAGTATTCTAGCACAAAGGATTCCTGCTTCACAAAGTTGGAAGAAAGAGAAAGGATAAGAAAATTTCTACCAGCCACAGTCAGTCCTGTGACCAGAAGACACACTATTGGTGTCTGAGCTTTATACTGGAGGAGTGAGCCTAAAGTCACCTCTCTCTCCCCGTCTCCTGACTGCTCCCCCACTCCGACACATGGTGCAAACTCTGTTGTCTTTAGTTAAGACAACTCACTCCATCCCAAGCCCACCTTCTCAGGGCCCGGCCCAGCAGAGCTGGGGAGGGTGGCCTCTGGCAGTGTGGTGGGGGTGCCGGGAAGTCAAGCAGGGGAGGGGAGGCCTGCTTGACAGACAGACCCTGCTTGTGCCAGGGTAACATCCTGGGCAGGTGGGGTACACCTGGCAGGCTGGGGGAGGACAGGGGCAAACAACCCATGCCTGGGGCAGGGGCATGACAGGGCAGTGGTAGGCTTAGGTCTGATTTCAGAAACTTAAAAATGCAACATGGCGTGGAGCAATAGCCAGGCTGCGGACAGGAGGGGGTCCCACGAAGTTCTCCCCTGGGTCGTGTCCAGCTTTAGGGAAGCCTGCAGGGAGTGCAGGCGCATGGTCACGGTAAGGAAAATACAGTGCAAAGTTCTACAGATGGACGGTGGTGGCAGCTGAATGTACTTAATGCCACTTAACTATACAATTAAAAATAGTGAAGATGTT
Organism: Indri indri; assembly: GCA_004363605.1. Taxonomy (NCBI): domain Eukaryota; kingdom Metazoa; phylum Chordata; class Mammalia; order Primates; family Indriidae; genus Indri; species Indri indri. The sequence goes on along the minus strand of RJWJ010006849.1, from coordinate 40,297 downwards.
AAATTTTTTGTGCATTTTACCACAATAAAAGAAACTTAAATTTAAAAAAAAAAAAAAAAGAATGCAGAGGTGCAGAAGTGCTTCATGGAAGTCCCTGACTATGTTCTAAGCAGGAGAAAAGACTTTATGAGGACTTTCTACCTGGCCCTTAAACTGTCCCCACAGATTAGCCACCATCATGCACCAGGGGACCAGCCTTCCCTCCAAGGCCCCCTGAGGCCTGCAGGTCCCAGGCAGGCAGCCACAGGGCTGGGCGGCCCTCACAGGCCTGATCTGACCCACATGGGCTCCATCCTGGTGGTCATCAGGACTGGGTCAAGTTTCAAGTTTGTTCTGAGGGAAATCCCGAGAGCCAGACCACACTCCTCCACACTGAGGAAAAGCAGAGGCTGTGGCCTTCCAGACCTTTCTGTGGCTCCTGGAAGGTATCACAGCCACCAGGTCTCATCCCACCTGAGCTGCCCAGAAGTTCCTCGGATGAGGTGGGCACCCACAGCAGCCTCTCTTCAAACAGACTTTGAGAAAGCCCTTCCCTTCTACGGAAGCCAGGTGGGGCGGGGACCAGAGTCCTGGGACGTGCAGAGGGAATGGAGCAGCCAGGCCGTGGGGCATGCCCGCCCCTGTGACTCAGTGCTCTGGAGTCTGCACCTGGTCACTCAGTCCAGCCCCCAAGGCCGCAGAGCAAAGCAGACAGCACAATCAAACTGCCCAGCCCAGAAATGCCCTCGAGAGCAGACAGACTGAGATACGCAGCTAGTTCAGCCCTGCCGCTTACTGGCTGCAGACCTGGGGTTCGACCCTTGGCCTCTTGTGCCTCAGTTTCCTCACCTGCAGAATGGGTACCTGTGTCTTGGGGATTTCCGGGTGAACTGACCTGGATTCTGCCCTGGACCCCGGTGCTGTCCATCCGACTGGCCACATTGACTGTGTTTCCCCAGATGTCGTACTGAGGCCTGCGTGCTCCGATCACTCCAGCCACCACAGGGCCAACATTGATGCCTGGAAGACAGCCGCGGCGTGGCCTGTTGTCAGCTGGAAACACATAACTCACCCTGCCAGGGCCACCCAGTGCACTTGATGCTGCTCCTTTCAGGGTCCTTTTGGGGTCACCTAGTGCCAGGCTCCTCCCTAAAGCACCCCACACAGCTCCACAGAGAGGTGCTGTGATCCTCGCCTGTACACGGCTCCTGTGGGGCGTGAGGGTGGCACCCTAGTGACACTGCCTGCTGCACCAGGGAGCAGCACTGGTCCTCGAAAATGATTCCTAATCCTGAGGAAAAATCCCATTTCCTGGAACACTGGCCCCTGTGCTACGTCCTGCCACAGAAGCCACTATGAAATCTGATCTTTTGGTCTCTATGACCCCAAGTGCATCCTCTTTTCCAGAAAAATAGCTGCTCCTGACCTTTCTCAGACTGCAGCCCTGTGGCTATTTTAGGGTGTGGGTCCCAGAACTGAGCATGATGGTCCAGGACACTCTGGCAGGAGGAATGGAGGACCCTTCTCTTTGTGTAGCTCAGGATCCAACTCGTCTCTGGGCAGCTGCAGACCAGATGGACGGCGTCACAATGACCCCGGGGGCACCGGTGTTTGAATCGTCTCTTGTGTGACTTTCAGCAATGTGCTCTCCCTGGGCCTGGGCTTCCTCCCCTGTAAATGGGGCACACACTAAGCTGTGACACCCTGGCCTGTCCTTGGTGGGATGTCCAGGGGGTCCAGCATGTCATTGGTTCTGTTAGTACAGCCGCTGTGGCCACTTCTTGCAACTAGGGCTTTCTGGCCCAGGCTGAGGCCACACCCTATCTTCCTTTTGTGTGTTCATGGACTGATTTTTCTGAGCTTGTCCTAGTTAATTCCCCTGAAGTCCTCGACGGAGCATGGGAGGAGTGTGGGGCGGGGGGAGGTGGACATGGGAAACCTAGAGAGGAACCTCAAAAGGCCACTTCCTGGATGGCTGGTGGGACTTAGGGAGTCCCTCTGCCAACCCTAGACACCCCCACCTACAAGCAGATGTGGCCAGCGTCAACATGCTGGGTAGAAGGGTCACCGCATGACCAACCACTGGGCCATAGCCGCAGGGCTCTACTGCGGGAGGGCAGGGAATGGGACATCCCTGACCCCCATCACATCTGTTTCCTGACTGATCAGCACCCAGGGCCCAGCCCTCAGCCGGACACCGTGCCTGAAACACTGCTTGCTTTCCAGGACATCAGAACTTCACCACCCTTCCCACTCAAACACAGCTCCAAGGCTGGATTTTAAGGCCACTAGATGTTTGAATTCTAGAACCACTATTTTAACAGTATCCTGGACTACTGGGAATTTTTTTGGTAAACTATCTACATCTCAGAAAAAATGAATTTAGGATTTAAAAAACCCAACAAACCCTAGTTTCATAAAAGCTGCAAAGGAACTTAGACATCCCATGGTTTTCCCTCCACAGGCAAGGAAAGGAGCTCAGAGAAGACAAGGGCCTGCCTGAGTCCGCACAGGCGGGCTCCCGCCAAGGCCTCTTGCTGGGCAGCCCGCGCGGCCTCACTCCGTGCTGCCAGGGCCGGCCGAGGGGAAAGGCGCACTTTCCTGCAGCTAAGTGTGGACTCGGAGGAGCGTCTGAAAGTCTCCAGGACAATCGAGATTTCTAATGTGTTTCATGAGCTCAGGGTAGTGAATCTTCAAAGTCCTAAGTCACTTTCTGAAGCATCCCACTTCCACAGGCAGCTTTCAGGGGCAACTCTGCTCATGTGTGCCCATGTTCTCCTGGTTGGCATCACCTTCCTTCCTTCAAGACACCCGCCAGCTGATCCCGCCCCTAGGAAGGCACAGAAAGCGTGTTCCACACTGATGGGATAGGCTTAGAGCCTCGTACCAACTCGGAGGACGAAGTCATTGTAAGACTGGTAGTTAATCTCATCCAGGACATCAAACATCTCAATGGCAAAGTCCGCCAGTGTGCTCAGGTAGGAGGAGATGGACTTCTTAGCCTAGGTGTGAACAGACAGGGATCATTACATCTGGGGTCACCAGGCAGGTGGGGGGCAGGGACCTCTGTAGCAGTTGTGGGACTGGGGACTTGATTACCATATCAACAACACAGCAGTCCCATGGACTGCAGGTGTTCTCGGTACCTGGCTGGGGCACATCGGTCCATTCTACAGGAAGGAGACTGAGGTATTGCCCAAACCCTGGCTCCTGAGGGGCAGAGACAGGACTCACCTGAGGCTGTCTGCGAGGGGTGGGGAGTAGGGGGCAGCCCTGTGAGCAGGAGACCAGGTATCCAAATTCCTGCTTGGACAATGTTGTCAGTGCCAATTGCAAATGAGCAAAGCAAGGACAGAGACGCATATCAGATCTTGAGATCGAGACTGCATCTTTCTATATGTGTGTGACAAGGTCCTTCTGTGAAACAGTGACAGTTGTAAGGTTTCTAATTTTTATTTTTTAAGGAAATTTTATTAGTCCTCAAAGTCACGAAACTAATGTTTTTTTCAATTTAACAGATTTTATTTTTTAGGACAATTTTATATTTACAGGTCAACTGACCAGATAGCAAGGAGAGGTCCCAGGCACCCCCTCTTCCCCCACATGTAGTTTCCCTATTGTTATTATCTTGCATCAGTGTGATGCATTTACTACAACTGATGAACCAATATTGACATATTATTATTAACCAAAGTCCACAATTTACATTAGAATTCACTCTCGGTGTTGTCCATTCTATGGGTTTTGACAAATGTACGATGACACGTATCCACTATGACAGTACTACACAGAAGTTTCATGGCCCTAAAAATCTTCTTAGCTCCTTTCCCCCAGCCCCCAGCAACCACTAATCACTTTACTGTCTCTATAGTTTTGCCTTTTCCAGAATTTCATATAGTTGGAATCATACATTATGTAGCCTTTTCAGACTGGTTTCTTTTATGTAGTGATGTGTATTTAAGGTTTCTCCATGTCTTCTCATGACTTGGTAGCTCATTTCTTTTTATCATCTAATAATATTCCATTTTATGGATATACCAGAATGTGTTTATCCTTCACCTATTGAAGAATACCCAGGTTTTGGTGATTATAAATAAAGCTGCTATTAATATTCATGAGAAGGCTTCTTCGTGGACATAATTTTCATCACATTTGGGTAAATGCCAAGAAGCACAATTGCCGGGTCATATAGCAACAGTAGGTTTAGCTTTGTAACAAAGTCAAACTGTCTTCCAGTGACTGTGCCATTTTGCATTCCCACCAGCAATGAACGAGAGTTCCTGCTGCTCCACATCCTCACCAGCATGTATCTTGTCAGTGTTTTGGATTTTAGCCATTCTGGTAGGTATCTAGCGGTGTCCGATTGTTTTAACTTGCATCTCCCTAACGACTTATGACACTGAACATATCTTCACATGCTTATTTGTCACCTATATATTTTCTTTGGGGAGGTGCCTGTTCAGATTATGTGTGCACTTTTTAACTGTTTTTTTCTTATTGTTTAATTTTAAGGGTTCTTTTTATATTTTAGATAAAAGTCCATTATCAGTAGGTGATTTGCAAAAGATTTTCTCCTAGTCTGGGGCTTGACTTTTCATTCTTTTAACAGTATATTTCACAGAGTAATAATTTTTAATTTTAATAAAATCCAACTTACCATTTTTTTTCATGGATCATGTTCTTGGTGTTGTATTTCAAAAAATCATTGCCAAAGTCAATGTCATCTAGATTTTTCTCCTCTGTTATCTTCTAAAAGTTCAACAGTTTTGCCTTATACATTTAGGATTATCCATTTTGGCTAAATTTTTGTGAAGGGTATCGGGTGTGCATCTATATTCCTTTTCTTGCATGTGGATATCCAGTTGTTCCAGCACTATTTGTTGAAGAGACTCTCTCTTTGCCATTGTATTGCCTTTGCTCCTTTGTCAGAGATCAGTTAACTCTAGTAGTGTGCGTCTGTTTCTGGGTTCTCTATTCTGTTCCATTCATCTATTTGTCTCTTCTTTTGATAATGCTGCATTGTCTTGATTACTGTAGCTTTACAGTAAGCCTTGAAGTTGGGTAGCATCAGTCTTCCAACTTTGTTCTTCCTTGTCAATATTGTGTTGTTTGTTCTGGGTCTTTTTTATTTCCGTATAAACTTAGGATTAGTTTGTCAATATCACAAAATATCCTGGTGGGGTTTTGATTGGAATTGTATTAAATCTACAGATGAAGTTAGGAAGAACTGACATTTTAACAATATTGACTCTTCCTTCGCAGGAACATCGAATCTCCATTTATTTAGATCTTTGATTTCTTTTATTAGAGTTTTATTGTTTTCCTCATATAGTTCTTGTATATATTTTGTTAGATTTATACCTGGTATTTCATTTTTAGGGTCTAATATAAATGGTATTGCATTTGTAATTTCAAATCCCAATTGTTCATTGCTGGTATATAGGAAAGTGATTAACTTTTATATAGTAACTTTGTGTCCTGTAACCTTAGTTTCAGGAGTTTTTTTTTTTTTATTGTTGTGTTGTTGTTTTTGAGTCTCTCAGATTTTCTCCATATACAGTCATGTCATCTGCAAACAGATTCCTTCCCAATCTGTATGCCTCTAATTTTCTTTTCTTGTCTTATTGCTTTAGCTAGCACTTCCAGTATTCTGTTGAATAGAAGTGGTAAGAGAGGATATTCTTGCCATCCTTCTGATCGTAGGGAGAAAGGATCTAGTTTCTCCCCATTAGGTATGATGTTAAGCTGTAGGTTTTGTGTAGATGTTATTTATCAAACTGAGAAAGTTTCCTTTCATTTCTAGTTTACTGAGAGTTTTTATCAAGGATGGGTGTTAGATTTAGTTAAATGATTTTTCTGCATCAACTGATATAATCACATATTAATAATTTTTCTTTTTTATTCTGTTAATATGATGAATTTAATAAATTCATTTTAGAATGTTAAACCAGCCTTGCATATCTGGAATAATTCTACCTTGGTTTTCATGTACAATTCTTTTCATTCATTATTGAATTCAATATGCTAATGTTTGTTGAAGATTTATGCATCTACAGTCATGAGAAATACTGGTCTGTAACTTTCTTTTTTTATAATGTCGTTGTCTGGTTTTATTTGGGGAATGCTGGCTTCTGCTTCTATCTTCGGGAAGAGATTGTAGAGAACTGGTATAATTTATTCCTTAAATATTTGGCAGAATTCATCAGTGAATGCATCTGGGCCTGACGCTTTCTGTTTTAGAAGGTTATTAATTATAGATTCAATGTCTTTAATACATATAGGTCTATTCAGGATGTTTATTTTTATTTATTCACTGTTTTGCTTTGGGAAAGGAGAGCGCAGGGCTGGAGGGAGGAGAAGAGAGGAGGCCAGAGGGGAGGGCACTGTTGGGGAGGGGCTGGGCCTAGACCAGCCTTCCATGCTGACTTTACCCAGGAGATTGTGTCTGGAGAGAGCCAGCCACCGACAAAACAGCCTGTGAGCTGCTCCCCTAACCCAACTCAGAGGGAAAACAGACCCCAGCATGGGGACCTGCCTCAGGTCTCAGAGCAGTCTGGGGTGGGGCTGGGACCCAGTCTGCAAGCAGGCAGCCCAGTCCTAGATGACACTCACCTTGGCCCCCGAGGTGGGCGCCAGCCCCACTGCGGCCATGTAGGTGCTCCCTATGGTTTTGATCTTCTCTAGGTCCTTGTAAAAGTCTTTGTCCATGAGCTTTGTTGAAAACACAAAACTGTTAAACATTACGTAACATTTGAGAAAAGTCACCACAGCCATCAACCACCAGGAAAACAGCATAGCTGATGAATGCAGTCTGGAAAGCAAAAGGTCTTCTCTGTTTTGGGTACCACACAAATTCTGGAACTACATTGGAAAGAACAGGTGAGGAGGGACAGCACAGGACATGCCCCTGTTCTTCCCACAGCTGAGCTCACAGTCACTGGGAGAATCAGGTCCCCTGTGACAGGAGCTGGTAGGGCTGGTGCAGAGCCCAGCTGGCTGTGGAAGGGCTTGGGGACACCCCACCCTGCCCACCCATCTGCAGATGATGTACTCAGCCCTGGCCACTGGAGAAGTCTGAGCCCTGATGTTTACAAGGCAGAGGACAGGTGCCCTGCCCTGCCCAGTGGCCCTGGTCCCCTATCCTGGGGTTGACACCCCCATCTTTACTGCCATGCTGGATCTGGGCCCCAAAGGAGACAGAATGCCCGTGCTTTCTGCCCATTCCATCTACAGAGAACACGACATATTGCTGAACATGCAGGATTTAATCAGGCGAAGGGACACCAGTGTCACCCCACGAGCAGGATGCGTGCTGGGCCAGGCAGGGCCAAGACAGTGAAGCGCAGCCCTCACCTTGTCGAAGTCAGCGATGATCTCATTGAGCAGCCGCAGACACTCCACCCCCATGTTGTTGCCATCCAGCTCGATGTAGAAGTCATTGAAGTTGGGGATGGAGGCGAACATGACACCCACCTGGGAGTAGGACTGGTAGTAGAGGTCCTAGAAGGTCAAAGGACAGGTCAGCCCGGCAAGTGCCCAGGGAACGGCCAGAGTGGTGCTGGCTAGTGGTGGCCGAGAGGGCACTCACCATGTTCCGGGGGTTGGACATGAGGAAGTGCTGGGCGACATGGGCTGGCAGGAGGTTGAAGAGGATCCTCCTGTTGTCCAGCTTCACCCTTTCCATGTCCTCGCGCTCCTCTTCTGCCTGGGGGTCGAGAGCCATGGTGAGCTCTGCCCATCCATGGTGCCCTCACCCCCCACCCATGCTTCCTAATCTTCGTACTGGACACCCAGTGTGCCCTGCCCTACACCCGTGCACCTGTCCCTCCTCCCCAACTGATGGCAGGACTGTGTCCATGCTACCAGGCCAGGAGGATCCATGAGTGTCTGCACAAGTCACCACGCATCTGCTGGAACATGCAAAGAACAATTGCCTCACCCCACTTTGAAGGTCTGCCCTGTCCTAGCCACCTCTTGGGGACCAGAAGCCACCACAGCTCTTTCTGAGGCATGTGCCCACCACAGGCTGCACCAGTCCCCAGGCAGCCGCCGATGTGACCCCAACCTAGAATGTCTGGAGGCTCCTCATTTCCTCTGGGACCTCTCTGGCCTCCACCACAGTGCATGTCCCTCTGAGCACTGAGACGGGGAGAGAGCTGTGTGGGCAGTGCCAACCCCAGCGCTTCTCGATCAGCCACAGGACCCTGCAGAGACTGGTTAAACCAACAATGACGGCCCTACTCAGGATCCACTGTGACGGCACAAAAGGTGCCATTGATGGTGATGTTATCAGTATTTTGGTGAAAACCGTGTAACTGAATATGCTTCAATTAAAAACAAAATCTATTCCACAGAGGTCGCACTAATTTGCAGTCCCACCAGCAGTGTAAGAATGTTACTGTCTCTCCACATCCTCGCCAGCATTTGTTGCTTTGGGATTTTTTGATAAAGGCCAGTCTCACTGGGGTTAGGTGATATCTCATTGTGGTTTTGATTTGCATTTCCCTAATGATTAAAGATGTTGAACACTTTTTTATATGTTTGCTGGCCATTATTCTGTCTTCTTTTGAAAAGTTTATGGCAGCACAATTCACTGTTGCAAGGATATGGAAACAACCCAAGTGCCCGTCAATCCATGAGTGGATTAATAAAATATTGTATATGTATACAATGGAATATTACTCAATTATAAGAAATGACGGTGATCTAGCACCTCTTACATTCTCCTGAATAGAGCTTGAGCCCATCCTCCGAGGTGAGGTATCACAAGAAAGGAAGAATGGGCTCCACATGTACTCGCCATCAGATTGGCACTGACTGATCAACATTAAGGTGCTCACACGGTAGTAATATTCTTTAGGGGTTGAGTGGTTGGGGGTGGGTAAACTCACAACTAATGGACGCGGTGAGCATTGTAGAGGGGAAAAGGTACCCCTCAAATCATGGTTTGGGTGTGGCAAAGTCATAACATGTAACCTAAATGTTTGTACCCCCATAATATCCTGAAATAAAAAAAATAAAAATGAAAATAATAATAAAAAAAAATCTAGGTTTATCACATTGTGATTAAAAGATTTGGTTCTAATTCTGCTTATTTCAGCATCTGGATTCATGGGCTACTGGAGAAGCTGTCCTTCCTAATCATCATACACCTCTTAATCTGTCCACACACGCCAAGGTTTTTGTTGAAATTTGACTGATAAATGTCCGTCTTCCCTGTGCCAGTTATTTTTATGAACTAAGCAGAAGTTGTATAGTTATATTTTTTAACAAATAAGATGAAAATCCACTGAAATTCTCAATTTATAAAATTTTCCAGTCGGTAAGCTCTGTGGGCAACACACATTATTCCTGTCAACAAAGTCACGTGGTAGAGACACATCCGGCTTCCATTTTCAAAATGTCCTCTCCTAGTGTCTTTCAGAGGCATTTCCCTTCTCACGTGTGCTTCTGTTTCAGGAATTATTGACCAGGGTACATCTATTGATAGTTATGTGCCATCTCAGAGGAGGTCACAATTTGGGGGCACTTGTCATTTGGGAAAGAGAATAAAACAACAACAAATGCATAGCCTGACCGCTCCCCGGTACGCTGACACTGCGGTAAGTGACTCTCATGCACACGAAACCCCAACAGAGGATTTAGTCTAACTACGCCAGCAACCCCAACCCAGCACCTCGAGTCAACATACTCACTACAAGAGAACAGCCGTTCAAGGGCAGCCCTGTCCTCGCTCTATCTTGGAAGCAATGTCCCTACCTCCCTCCTGCAAGTGACACGGGGCATCTGGCCAAAGTCGGATTGCCATTGCCACATCATTCCTCAGTAGCAGCAAAGCACATTTCTGAATTTTCAGGTGCAATTACTATAAACAGGCTTTCTGAGACCCTCCCCCAAAGCCCCGCTGAGCCACTGGTGTCTTTCTGGGGTGCACACACCCCTCCTTTAGGGGCACCCGACTCTATTAACACCTCCTTTTGGGGAAGCATAGAGAGAGAAACGAACTTCCCCAAGCACACAGAGCAGCTAAGACAACAGTCTTCAGCCCCTAGGTTAGAGGAACTTAGTCTCTAACTTTGGGGCTGAATCACATGTGCCTCCTTTGATAACTGGTATTCACTCAACACACAGACTGGAGCATGAAGGTCAAAGATGGCACACATCTCTGCACGGTGTTGCTGTCCCAGGACTGAGGAGTCTTAGGTCAGGGTGGCCCTGGCTAGGGCAGGCCAGGCAGGGTGCACATGTCCAGAACAGCCTGAAATTCGGGGGGTGGGTGCAGTGGGACACCCCACCCTCAGGGGCCCTTCCATGCTACAGGACTGAGAAAGCTCTGGTATCTACAAGCCTGGCCCCCAGAGGACTACGGTGTAGACTGCGCAGGACATGCAATGAGAAGAGGAATCACCCTTTGCTGATGAATGCTACTGATGTCCTGGGGACGTCTGTGGTTGCAGCACAGCACAGCCAACCCTCAGCATGCCTGGGTTAGGGAGCGACTCCACAGGGCCAAACCCTGGGAGTATATCCCACTTTCCCCCTGCCTTCCCTCCACGCAGTTAGGCCTCTAATGTGCCCCCACCCCATGCCAGCCTCCCACCCTCCTGTGCTCCCTAGAAGGTGCACGAGCACCACACATTCTCCACCCTGGCCTGCGGCTCTCCCCCTGCTGCTCTGCAGGCCTTTCCCTCAAATACAAGCCTTTCAGGAAACAGTCTTGGAGGTCATCTTATGTCCAAGGTAATTAATGAATCCAGTCTACAGCATCTCCTCAAGTAGTTACCTACTTTTCCTTCAACACCTCACAGAGACGGGGAACTCACTACTGTACAAATCTGTCTCATCCAAACATACTCTTCAAGCTGCTGGAAAATGGACATTGAATGAAAATCTCCTTCTCTGGATCTTTTGTCCAGAGTCCGTGGCTCTGTCTTCAGTCTGCTGTGGAGAGCCTTGCTGGAACGGGAGGGCAGGAATCCCTTACCCCACATCCTCCCCTCAGCTGCTTTGGTTGCTCCTCTTCCCCGGGACTATTTGTAGGTCCCCCTCTGGGTGTCCAGGCTGAGCCCAGCAGGCTGGGTGGTGGCCAAGGCCTCTCCCAGGCAGGACACTGGCTCGAGTCAGGGCTTTAGCCAAATGCATGGCTTCCAGCCAGCTCAGACCCCCAGGCCTCTCTCCATGAGCTGGTGCTAAGCCAGCTGGCCCTGCCTATGCTCAGAAAGGACTCTGCGAACACAGAATTCCCTTTCGGTCTTATTTTGTTCAGTTTGTTCCATCAAGCCAGCTGCTGTGCTGAGCCTGCATCCCGAGCCTGATGGTTTCCTCTGGGGCCAGCTCCCAGCTCTGTGTCCTTCTTAAACCATAGGACCATGGCCACGTGAGGAAATGACCTGTGAGAGAGGAAGGCAAGGCATGGAGACAGGTCTTGGTTCTCTGCCGGAGACTCCAGTCTTGCAGGGCCTCCTTGGGGACTGTGTATCACAAACACACGCCTGCTTCTCACTAACGCTTACTCCTGCTGACGCGCAAGACTGTTCTGGCATCCTCTACACCATGGGGGCTATGTGTGCAGGTGTTCCTAATCTGGACACCTGGGTCCCCCCAGCAGACCGCTCAGTGTCCTTCCTCCCCTGCCCCCAGCTCAGCACTCCTGACCCTTGAAGTCCTGCCAACACGACCACTGGCCATCCCGTGAAGCCGTCCCTCTCATCCAGGCCCCGCTGCCTGCTGTTCCAGGACACGCCACATCCCTCTTGGCACAGAAGGGATGAAAAGCCCCTACAGATGAGAATGCATTTCAGCTAAGGCTTAATTCTAACAAATGTGTCTTGCATTACTAAGCTACAATAAGTGAAATCTTAACTTTAAAGTTGAACAATTCAATGAATTAAAAAGGGTTTCCCTGATCTTTATTAGAAAATAAGGGAGTGAACCTTCAAAGGCTGCAGTTAGGATGTGTGGATGCACTAGGTGCAGGCACGAGTTCTATACTGCGCTGGGAAGTCCGTAAGTGTGAGTGTGTGAATGTGAGTGTGAATGTGTGTGTGTGCGCACGTTACATCCTTCTTTCCAAAATATAAAAAGGCAGAACACAGCCTGTCTGTTGTCAGGAGCAGAGCCGCTCCTGACAACAGACACGTGGCTCCTGAGCAGCTTCTGAGCAGACAGCCTCGCCTCGCCAAACTGCTGGCACGTCTTCATTTCTTAGGATGGATGGATGCGGTGAGCTGAAGGCAGAGCTGTGCCTGGTGTTTCAGACAGGAAGCAAGATGGGGTGCTGTTTTAAAGGTAACGAGAACTCGTGATGGAGGTGAGGCTGCAGTGGGCATGGCCGATTCTGATCCAGGAGATCTGCTCTCGCTGACCAACGAGGCCCACCCTCCTGTACACAGAGGGAAATAGAGGCTGGGAAGGCGGTGTCCAGCCTGCATAACCAGAGGCCAGCCTCTCTGCCGACAGCTCCCTGGATGGAGTGAAGGCCCTGTGAGATTCTTCCTCCCTAGATTTGAATTTCTATTTATGCCAATACAATTTTAGGGGGTAGGATCTGCTAGGAATTAATCAAGCTCAGTTTCAGTGTCTGAAGTGTCAAAGGGAAAACATCAGACAGCTAAACCTAAGAATTATTAGAATTATCCTTTTCAGAAAAGTCAGCATTTCCTGCTAGAGGGAAAGACGTGGTGCAGTGCTGCCTCCTCCAGGAAGTCCTCTTCAGTAACTTGGTCAGAATGGGTCACTCCTTTACAGGACACACAGCACCTGCCTAGGGCCCTCGCGGCATTCTGTCTCCTGTCCTCTTTATTTCTTCTAGAGTCTTCTCTCTTCTCCTCCCTTGACCAGCAGCAGCCCATGGGCTGGCTCTGGTCATCTGTGCTGGCTCACCCCCAAAAGGTGGCAGAGCCTAGGGAGAAGTGCAGGCCTCAGAGCTCAGGGGGAGGCCACCGTGGGCTTGCTCACTCAGAGTGTCAGGGGGCCGTCCCACCCGGGGGTGCTTCTGAGGGTGAAAGGGCCTGGGGGAGGCTGAGAGCCTGGCCCTGAGTGGGTGTGATGACATGAGCTCCCTTGTGTCCACAACCACTGCCCAGGCCAGAGTGGGCCAGGTCTCTCCACACGGCCACTAACTGTGCTAAAAACATGTGTCTTTGTGATGATGAACATAATAGAAACTGTTGCAGAAAATCTGGATTTTTCATTGCTCATACACACAGCCATGCCCCCGGATGGAGAGAGATCCGGGGAATGTGGGGAGGACCTGCTGTTTCAGATGGTCTCCGGCGCCTCGAAGCAGAAGGCTCTATTTTCCCATCACAAAACTTGAGGCTACCAATGTTTTGCTCTCATTTTGAACTGGTGGGGTGGGAAAGTGAGGTGGTATGTTCCATACTCAAGAGGAAAACATGGAGGTGTCTTTGTTGGTGGGACTGAGTTCTGCAGGGTGGCCCCAGATGAGCAAAACTGTGCTGTGAGCCAGTTAGGGCCTGCAGGGGACTCCGTGTGCTCAGGCACAACGCAGCAGTTCAGAGACACCAGGGATACGGACACGGTCCTTCTTGCTACACAGTCAGACTGCCATCGTGCTGCTCCTTACAAAAGGTCCATGTCGTGGGCAGAAAGCATCTTTGGAGCTCCCACTCCACATTAAAGTTTTACTGGATCCTTCTCCTGACACAGATCTAACCTTCAGAGAAGCCTTCCACCCATGCATTCATGTGAAATCTTGACTACGGTGGAATGAGGCACATTCCTGGCTGAGTCTACAGCACGCTGCCTAGCGACAGCTCTCACAGGAATGCCATTCCACTCCCGACAGTCCTCAGCTGGCAGCAGCAGCCTCCTGAGGGGTGGTCTGCATGGCAACAAGGAAAATGTGCCCACCTACAGTGGACCAGATTTTGGTTCTGACCTTTGGCTATTGACCTTGACCCTCACCTGTTACATGGGGATAATGACCACTTACTGGGGTCAAAGACATTTAAATGGCCATGTGAAGTCCACTTCTGGAAACGATGGCATACTAGGGATTGAATTTGCCCTCCTAGAAACAATAAAAAAGCCAGACAAAATGTATAAAGCAATGACTTTCCAGATATCAGACACGAGGCAATGAAAGACAGTGACCCCTGAGAGACGGGAGCAAGTGAGGGGGCCTGCGATGGCCAGCATACTGTCTGGAGTCCCAAGCCACATGTGGAGGGAGCACTATGGAGCCAGGTGAGGACAGAGACCAGGGAGCCCAAGGTGGCTCCAGTTCACAGGGCAAACACCAGAGGGGAGAGAGGGTTCCCGAGACCTACAGGAGGTCCCCTTCAAGTCTCTAGTTCACTACCGATCTCCATAGGCCAGGGAAAGAATCATCTGAAACAATCACAGGGAACAAACCCCAAAGCTCACATGATGCTAAGAATAGTTCCTGCCTCCACTGGCAAGAATGGAAAACCTTATCACTCACCAGGGACCAGGGAAAGTGGTGGGCAAAATCGTTCCTAGAATAAATGCTCCTCTGGTTCATTCTAACAAAGGTTAAGAGCAAAACCCCAAAGGACCAAAGCGTTGCCAAGTAACTTATCTAGGTCCCAGAAAAAGGATCAAGAATAATTTTAGGAATATAAGAATATCCAACACCCAGAAAGTAAAATTCAAAATGTCCAACATCCCTCCAGGCCTCAGTTTTCATCTCACTCATTCCCTCACAAACATTTCCCAATTCCGGCCCAGACTGTGGGAGCCACAGGGGACGGTGGGTCCTGGGGAATCGGTGTAATCCCAGAGCTCGGACATTCCAGGTGGGCTACATTCCAGGAAGAGGGACGAGGACGACTAGAGTGCTAGCTCTCTTCCATTTAGATGCCTTTCCTCCCCCGCCCACTGCTGCCGAGAGAGACAGTCGAGCCAAGACTCTTAGAAGTGGCTGCTTCCCCTCTGTTTGTGCGCCCACCACACCAAGGCTTCGACAGAGAGTGGGGCTCACACCTTTCCTGTTAAAGACCTGTAGTGAAATAAGGGTTGCTTGGACAGTGAGCTCCCTGCTCACCGGCTCTCCCTGGTGCTACTTACCTGGCTGTTCCATCAGAACAGGACACGTCCCGAAGTGGAGGGACATCAAGCCTGCTTGAGCACCCCATGAACAACTCGGGATGGGCATGCTTCTCCCTGGCACTGTCAGGAATTGAACTTGGGAGACCCAAGGACAGGCCCAAAGGCCAGATCCCATCTGCCCAGGACTTGATCGTGCTGCTCAGGGACACTAATCTTGGGAGGCAAGGGAGCCTGCGGGGCACAACTGAGAGGAGAATGCACCATGGGTTAGAGCTGCAGTGCACTTAGGGAGCAACCCTTCCCTCACAGGAAAGTCGCGCTTTCAGCCCATGGCAGGATCCTGGACAGGGAAGCTCCCAGACTGCAGTGCCATGACTGGTGAGCTCAGCTAGTTTGAGCTCCTGCCTGTGGCCAGACACCAGAAGGAGACCTCGGAAGAGGGGAGGAGCGAGAAAAGTGAAACACACTCCTGACAGCCAGGCTATGAATCTCAGATGGTCCCTCCACCACGAGCAGACTTTCTGGCTTGGTGGAGTGACTTCAGCCCCTCTCTGGTAGCTTTCCTCCATGGCCTGGGAGCAAACCCTCAACCCCTGCCAAGACAGCTCTTGTGCCTGCCTTCATGCAGCATGAAGGCAGGCTCACCTGATACAGCCCTGACTAGCCTCACTCCTTCACCCCGCTCTGCTGTAGTAGAGAATAAGGACTCACCTGGGAGGTTCTAGGGCCCTGCCCACTACCTGGGGCATTTGAGTGCTTCTCCTGAGGGGATAGAACTGGTCACAGGTCCCAAAAAGAAACACTGCAGCTGGCTCTTTCCTGCAAGTGCAACCGACTAGCAGGGAGGACACCTTGTGCAGCCCCTTACAGCATTTATTGACTCAGTCATACAGGGCGTGGCTGGGCTCTTACCCACAGCACCACTTACTGTCTCAGAGATTAAACTGGGTGTGCCAATATAATTCACACTGTTAAGGAGACCACAGGGCTGGGAAAAGAGAAAGGATTTCAAAAACTTCCATTTTCCCTCATCAAAGAGAGACACGGAATCTACCTACACACATAGCTCACTGCTGCTACAGACAACAAATAACTAGCAACTAAGAAAAAAACCACACTAAGCATGTCGATAACCAAGGTATTCATCCAGAACCTAGACTCCCACCAAAGCAGCCACAAGCAAAGCCAAAGGTTCTTATCCAACATATGCTACAGGCACACCCTTAAGAGTGAGGGGGGACAAAAGCCCCATCTAAACAAAAGAAAAGCCAAAACAAGAAGCAGTGATAGCTGCTCTGGATGTGAAGGAATCATCACAAGAACTCTAGAAGTATGAAAAATCAGAGTGAAAGGACACCCGCAAAGAGGCATACCAGCTCTCTAGCAACAGATCCCAACCAAAATGAAAATACTGAAATAACAGACAAAAGAATTCCAAATATGGATTCTCAGGAAGCTTAACAAAATCTAAGAGAAAATGGAAAAACAATTCAGAAAATGAATGAAAAATTTACTAAAGAGATAATCATATTAAAAAAATAGAACTTATGGAAATAAAAAATTCATTTAAGGAAATATAAAACACAGTGAAAAGCTCTGAGAATAGACTATACCAGGCAGAAGAAAGAATATCAGAACTTGAAGACAACTCTTTTGAATTAACACAGTCAGTCAAAAATAAAGAACAAAGAATCAAGAGGCATGAATGAACCCTAAAAGAAACATCATAAAATATAAAATGGCCAAATAAGAGAATCATAGGCATCTCTGAGGGTAAAGAAGAAAACACACAAGGGCTGGAAAACCTATTTGAGGGAATAATTCAGGAAAACTTGCCAGGTTTTGCTAGAGATTTAGACATCCAGATACAAGAAGCTCGATGAACACCCAGGAGATTCACTGCAAATGGGGAATCAACAAGACATATAGTCATCAGACTGGCCTAAGTCAACACAAGGGAGGAACTCCTATGGGTCGTGAGGCAAAAATATCAAGTAACTTACAAAGGAAAATCCACCAGGCTAATTGCAGACTTTTCAGTGGAGACCTTACAAGCCAGAATAGATTGGGACCCCATCTTCAGTCTTCTTAAACAGAACAATTGCTAGCCTAGAATTCTGTATCCTGCAAAACAAAGTTTCATATAGGAATGAGAAATAAAGGCTTTCCCCCACACACAAACACAGGAAATCTGTCATGACCAGACCCGTCCTGCAGGAAATACTCATAAATGAATTATACATGGATCAACACAACAGACACCCACTGGTGTAAAATCACCCCAAATCTAAAGCTCCCAGCTCATATAAAACAACAACACAAGAAGGAAAACAAAGCAATAACGTACTATCCAACATGACGAACAGAACAGCATCTCACATATCAATTTTATCACTCAAAGTTAACAAATTGAATGCCCCATTCAAGAGAAATAGGCTGATGAATGGGGAAAAAAATACAACCCAAGTATCTCTTGTATCCAGGAAACATCTAACACATTCTATATACAATTACAGTTGGAGATTCCAACAACCCTTTCAAAAATTGATAGAATAGCTATGCATACACACAAAAAAAATCAGTAAGGGATTATAACACTTAAGAACAATATCAACCAACTTTACTTAATTGACATTTATAAAACATACTATCTGACAGCAGCAGAATACACATTCTATTCAAGGGCACATGGCATATGAACAATATAGTAAGTTCCAATAAATTTAAAAGAATTCAAATCATACAAAGTATGTTCTTTAACCACAATATAATTAATTAGATGTCAATAACAGAAAGATCTGAGAAATTCTCAATTAAAGAATACACTTCTTAATAACTTCTGTTGCAAAGAAGAAATCAAAAAGAAAATTAGAAAGTACTGTGACCCAAATGAAAATGAAACTACGTATATTATAATATCAACAATTGTGGGATTCAGGTAAGACCACACTTAAAGGAAAATTTATAACACTAGCACCTATATCAGAAAAGAAGAAAGGTCTTTCTCAAATCACCTTAAGAAGCCAGAAAAGTAAAAGTAAAGTAAACCAGAAGAAATTACACAAATCCGGTACTACAAATATTAAAGGAATAATAAGGAAATGTTTTATCCAATTTTGTGTCAATAAAATTGACAACTTTCAGGGAAGGAGATAAATTTCCAAAGCTACCTCAAAAAGAAATATAAAGCTTGAATAGCCTTACATCTTTAAAGAAATTAAATTTTAGTTAAAAATTTCCTCTCTCTCTCTCTCACTCACACACACACACACACACACACACACACACACACAATCTGGGTCCAGAGGGCTTCATTTTATCAAACATTTAAGGAAGAAATAACACCAATTCTGCACAAACCCTTGCAGAAAATTAAAGAGGATGGAATTCTTCCCCACTCATTCTGTGAGGCCAGCCTTACTCTGACACCAAAACTAAACAAAGAAATTATAAAAAAATCATAGAACATCCTTCATGGAGAAAGATAGAAGTATCTTAACAAAATTTTTAGCAAACAGAACCCAACAATATATCAAATTGGTAATCTGTCATGACTACGTAAGGTTTACCCCAAGGTGGAGGAAGTATTTATTTAATTTTCAAATGTTAAACCAATATAATTTACCATATTAATGGATTTTTTTCTTTGACTAACATTTAATTTCTTGCTCTTAGGACCCAGATTTGATAAGTCTTTGTGAGTTATTTTTTTTATTTTAAAATATTTAATCAAAAAATAAAAACTGCATATATCCAAGGTATACAACGTGATGGTTTTATATCTGTATATCTATCTATACATATACCCACATCACATGATGATTGCAACAATCAAATTATTAATATTTAACATATTCACTACCACCCATAGTTACCATTTGTGTGTGTGCCTGTGTGTGTGTGGCAAAGACACAAAGTCTGTTTTATCAAATTTCCAGGAAACAGTACGGTGTTATAAACAGATTTTTTAAAACAACAAGAAGACTCTGGTGGGGCAAAGGCAATATATGGAACCTAAACATTTGTACCCCCATAATATGCTGAAATTAAAAAAAAAAAAATCTCAGCAGACACACACACTTCCCCACCTAGCACTCCACCAACCTCCCTTGGCTAATTCCTACTCATTCTTCAAGACTTTGGGGGTCAGGTGTTATTTTTACATGATATCACCTGTCCTTCCACCTGGATCAGGTGCCAGCTAAGGTTTACATGGCGTTTCCTTCACTGTACTGCAATTATCTGTGGCTGATGTTTTATTGCTTTAACAGCCTATGAGCACCCAAGGGCAGGGGCTATACCACACCCATGTGAGCATTCCCAGCACAGGCTAGGTATACTTCAGGTGCTCAATAAATGTCTGTTGGACAAAGGCAGGTGGTAACACTATGTGAGTAAATACAGAGTGGTGGCTGCCAGAGGCTGCATGTGCATGTCCCAGATGGGTAAAGGATGTGCTTCCAGTGGGTGCAGGCCATGACTGGACGTGGGGTCCTGAGTTTCTGCACCAGTGGTTGGCCCCTTGGGGGCTTTCATAGCAGTGTGTTCAGCTCAGCGAAAGCTATTTGTGAGGATGTGCTCACTCAAAGCACAGCCGTGAAACCTACAGCCAGTAACAGAACAAAATGATGACTAACATGGGTAGCATTTCAGTGTCCACGAAGCATGACTGTGGCTTCTATGAAGTGAACTCCCCGACAACCCCACTAGATAAG
This sequence comes from Indri indri, assembly GCA_004363605.1. Taxonomy (NCBI): domain Eukaryota; kingdom Metazoa; phylum Chordata; class Mammalia; order Primates; family Indriidae; genus Indri; species Indri indri. The sequence goes on along the minus strand of RJWJ010006849.1, from coordinate 20,567 downwards.
TGTTACTGTCATGTACGTGGAGAAACACACACTGGAGAAGATAAGTGACTGAAGAAAGGGGTGGAACCAGGTCTCCAACTCAGCTTCTACTACCAGGTCTATGTCATGACCTAACCTCGGGCAACCTTCACTCAACATGTTAATAATGGCAACCGCAAAATGGAAATTACCCTTGAATTAAGCATTTACTGGTAGAGAAATAAGTTGTTTTAACTGCATTGATACTAAGTAGCATAAACATTGAAATTATATTTGCCATGGCGATTATCTACTGAGTTCAAAGAAAAAAATAACACTGGAACAAAAGTGTCCCAACAGTTGAAGAGGCCGAGGATGTCATCACAAGGGAAAAGCCTGTCTGTTTATGCAGGTTTCTGTGACCAACCCGGTCTATGTAAATAATTCACCCACCTAGTCTTTGGCCTGGCAATTTTGCAACAGTTTGAGGCACTCTAATGTTTGTACAAAATGTCTAAATATCCAAAGGCAAACAGACAAAGTCTAGAAGGTTCCACGTTTTGGTGGGGTTACAGGTAAGTGGGTGGCATTTCTTGCTTGGCCTCTGTGGAAAAATATGTCAGCGTGTTCCATTTAGACAACGCTTCCCTCATGACACACAAGCATGAGAACCCACAGTCTTACCTGGGCTGCTCCGAGGCCCAGGAATGTGTTCTCATCCTGAAATTGTGGGCGAGCTCGATACAGAGTGGGCATTGCTGGGGGGTGTCACTGGATGGAGAATCCCATGGCAGGGTCTAATATTCATTTGATAACATTTAAAAGGACACCGAAGCCAAGAAAAGGCCATGCCAACCCAGACGAGAGAAAATGCCTCCCCCTAAAGGAGCGTCCTCCAGCTGGAGGAGTCACGGCCAAGGACCCACTCTGCCCTCTGACAGTACGGAGCCAACTGGGCACCCTAGTAAATAACCTGGAACCTCAATCTTGTTGGTCCGGGCTGTTCCAGTCTTCCTAGCTCATCCTAAATCCATTCTTCTCGAGCTCTGAGTAGGTACTCGGAACTGTAAGGTCTTAATCCAGAGGGCCAGCTGATGGCTGGGTCTGCAGATCTGCCCAGACCAGCCAGTGGCTTACCCTGGAGAGCCAGCCGTGGTGGACAAAGACTACCTTCGCTGGCACTGCCTGTCATAAAGAGGCTCTTCTCCCATTGCCTGGCATGGCTCTGGCAAACAGCAGCTGGACAGATCACCTTTCCAGGCACCAGTGTGTGCTGCATCTGCAGTCTACCCGCCTCTGCTCTATCCAGGGAGGCCGACCCAAGGGCTGAGCCAACAGGTTCCCTGGCTTCCCGCTTCCAATTGGGCTCAGCCAATGGGGAGCACCGCCAGGGGCCGGAAGTCGGGGACAGTGGGCGGGCCATGTCCCTCAGCCAAAGGTCGTGAATCCTCTTGGGTGACCCTCCCTGTGCCCTGGTTCCAGGGCCCCTTCCCACCAGGTTGCCCCAGTGCCACACCAGCCTGGCACTGCCCGTGCTCACCCTCCTCTTTCCAACAGCCCACGGATCATTAAGGGCTCTTGACCTCAGCCAACTGGAGTGTGCCATCTGCTCTCAGCCCAGACTCAGCGATACACGCACAGTACCCTTGGAAACCAATTCTACCTCCACCACCACCCCTTAACCACACAGGACACCTTCCAAGGTACCCACAGGGGGCCCCCTGACTATGCAAGATGTTCTCCATGTGGGTGACCATAGGGCTCCGCCTGCCCCTCGGCTGTCCTCACACTCCCTTCCACTATCAGATCACCGTCAGTGACAGGACAGGGCCCAGGTTCTGTCCTTCAGGCTTTCGGGACGTGTCAGTCTCCACCGCCCACAGGGAGGGAGCCTGGAAGGGGCACTGTCCCCTGTGACTGGGCTCTGATTCCTCGCAGGGTGTCTGTGAAGGCTCCCTCTGCCATGCTCCTCGTCCCTTTCCCTCCGTCCCACCCCTCATCCTTCCACAGTTAAATCTCAAGCATCCTACGAAGTCCAGGGAAACACCTGCTCTTCCTGCGTGGGGCCCTCTCATGTGATGACTCATCCCCCACCTGCCCCTGCCCCACAGCCTGAGTCCCTCCAGGGGGACAAGTCAGATTCAGATGTGTTTCCCCCAGGTGTACCCATCCCAGTCCCCCACCCAGTCTGCAGCAGGAATCCAGGACCCGCCCTGTCCAGACAGCCCTGCAGCAATGAGTCCACCACTCAGCATCATGTCCCCAGGAAAGGAGGCCAAGGACTTGGGATCTTAGTGGCCCCCACCGCCCCAGAACCAGAATCTGGGTGTGGAGTGCAGACAGCTCTGGACCGCAGGACCCTTGGGGATCTGGGGTTCTCCCCCACCTGCAGGGTTAGTGTGGGGTCCGCCTGGCAGCACACAGGGGCGTCTTCTGCCCAAAGCAGGCACTAACTTAACACACACGGGCTGAAGAATAAATGAAATGGGAAGATCTGGAGACAGAAAGGAGACCTGCAGCTGCCTAGGGCTGGGGGATGGGGAGAAATGGGGAGTGGTAGCTAACAGGGACAGGGTTTCTTTCGAGGGAGATAAAAATGTTCTAAAATTGATCACAGTGATGGTTGCAGGACTCGGTGAGTATGATGAACACCACTGGATTGCACAGTGAAGGAGTGAATTGTTTGTTATGAGAACTGTATCTCA
>RJWJ010006849.1:0-17804 GCA_004363605.1 Indri indri | reverse complement strand
CCAATTCCAGTAAGCCTGTTCGAGCCCGGTCCTGCTGCCAGAAGACACCTGGGCACCCTTGGGATTCCTACCTCCAAGGTGAGCCCTCGGCTGGTCCTGGCCACCGGTCCTTTCCCGCCACCCTTGGGGCTGCACCTGCCTGTGTCTGAGCCCCCACTCTGGGCTTCAGTCCTGGCTGCAGAGTGGAGGCCCCAGGGTGATAGTGTCTGCCTGGCCTCAGACACTGCTCTGACCAGGAATTCAGGGCCCACCCAGAGGTCACACAGACAGGGGCTGGATTCCAGCTTGGCCACTCACCCACCGGCTGCCCAACCCTGGTATGCCACCTCCGCAGCCCCTGTCTTCTTGTCTATAATCCCCCTCGGCAGTGCTGCTTAGAGGACTGAATAAGATTAAATAGCCCCAACAGCAAAGACAGTTACTCTTACTGTGTCACAATAAGATGACTGGCTCTTGCTAAAGTTAATATTCATTAGCCTCACTTCCTGTTTTTAGATGAGGAAACTTCAGTGAAGCAATTTTCCCAGAGGGAAACCGTCTGCAAGTTCCACGGATGGGACATGAACCCAGGTAGCCCAGTACAGAATGCTCAACTGCCTCATCTCCGAGAGGCCGGGGGAGCACACAGCAGGTGCACATAAGGGGTGAGGGCACACAGAGCCACACTCGCACCCGCGCCCACATGCTGCGCTGGCCCCTGGCCGTGGAGTGGACACAGGTATGCCGCAACCGTCTCTGCATGTGGATCCATGGAAGGCACTCAGGGTCAATATGTGGCAGTCACCACCTGGCTCACTCCCGAACAGAAAGCCACCTACAGACTCCGGGAAAGTGTGACACAAGCCCGGCAACCTGGTACCCAGATGGCGAGGGCCTGAGGCTGGCTCACCCATCAGCATCTCCAGCGTGGTCTCCACACCTCTTGCATCAGAATTTCCTGGGTACTTGTTAAAAATATAGATTCCCAGCCCCACCTGCAGACCTACGAAATCTGGGTGGGTGGTGTGAGGTTCCGCATTTTCTCGAGTCTCCCAATGATCCTGATGAGACCTGCTCTTACTGTCCAGTGGAGGCTGAGCCCCTGAGCCCCAGCGACTGCACATGCTGCTCAAGGACGGGGAACTCACCACCTCACCAAACAGCCACACCGACCATCAGGCAGGCTCTGTCACATGCACCCTATGGCCTTCTGCGCTGCTTCCACGGGTGCCACTCCCATTCATCATGGCCTTCCTACATATACCTCCACCGCCCGACGGTGCCCGGCCCTTGCGCGCTGCTGAGGTGTCTCAGCCCACAGCCCCCACCTGATGCTTGCTGAGGCTTCTTTGCATGCCCCCCGACACCCCACAGAAAGCAGAAAGGGCTCATCTTGCCTGTGCCGCCCAGAGGTAGTCCAGCCGCAGCCTGACGTCCACCTGCCTGGCATGCAGGGCCAGCGCACAGGAGAACAGCAGGATGGCCATGATCGGCTCGTAGCTGCGCCCAGAGACGGCACCGCCCCTGGTGGGAGATGAGGATGAAAACCCAAGTCAGTGTTGAGCTTCCAAGGCAAGACTCAGCCATCAAGCCAAGAATCATCTGTAGAATGACCCTCAGGTGGTAACACCCACAAACATCTCGCTGGGAATGACCCAGGCCTAGAGCGGCTTCTCACTGGGAGATCTGAGGCCTTGCTGGAATTGGGGCTAAAGAGAAGAAACAGAGAAGCCACCAAGCTAAGCATTTGGTATGTAATTAGTCCTTATTAAAAGTTTTCTAATCAGCAGACTATAATACATAGCTGTATATTTAGAATTTAGCAACACAGGGCTTTGTCTCCTGGGAGCCGCGTACTTACCCAAATCTGGTGTATCCACTGAGCTCCAGGACGAGGATGTAGGACGTGGTTAGCCCCAACAGCAGGATCATTTTTGGCAAGGAGGACACCCGCAGGAATATGGCTAGTGGAAGGGTGCCCACCAGGCAGCAGAGCAGGGTGTGGTGCGCAGACTCGCAGGGCTGGGCGGGCAGCGCTGTGCGCCGGCCCCCAGATGAGAAGACCACCAGGGTACTGTTGGGCTTGGAGTTCCAGGCCCAGGGCAGGCAGCCCACCTGGGAACGAGGGGCGCAGGAGCTCAGGGAGGCCGGGCCTCAGGATGCACAGCTGTCCCTCCTCTCACAGCTGCTCCCAGGCCTCCGACTTCCCACCTCTCCCTGGCGACTGGGTCAGTTGAGAGGCCCCAGGAGGACCAGGTCATGTCCCCAGCATGGCAGCTTGTCCTGTTATTCCTCCCCGCCCCTGTCCTCTGTGTCCTAGGAAAGAACAGGGTTGCCCTGTACCAGGGAGAGGTCTCGTTCCCTCTGCTAGATGAGGTCTCTCATTCCCTCCTTCTCTGGGCGCCCCTGGCCTGTTCCTGACATCTCTGCTGATCACTCCTTGTCTCCATAGCCCAGCCCTGGCCTCCGGGCCGGCTCTGCAAGGTGTGCCCTCTCCTGCCCGCCGCCCACCGAGGGCTGGAGATGCTCACCACACATCCTTGGGCCACCGAGTAGATTAAGACCACTATGAATATACACAAGACAGTGCGAATCTGAATCGTCAGGCACCCTGGAAAACACTGAACAAGAAAATAGTAATTTAAAAAATGCCCTTTGATTACAAAGCTGATTCACATGCGCAGTAAATAATTCACACCACAGAATGAGAAGAGAGAGGCCCGCGCTGCTAGATCCACACCCGATTTTCATCCCCCACACAAATTTCTTGGCTGTTTTCACATATTTGTTCTCCCAGGTGAAAAACTTGCCAAGGTTAAGAAAAACACCTGAAGCCTTTAAATTAAAAAGGCCCCCTTCCTCCCTCCCTCCACCTGGCTCTATGACGTTGATCGGCACTTAAATGAACTGAATAATGGATTAACTTGACATTCTCAGTATGTGGAATTCTTCCATCTAAGAAATGGTATGAGTTGCCACTCATTTGTGTTTTCTTTTATTTGCTGTAAATTAGTTTTATCATTTTATGTGCACGGGTTTTATATAATTCTTAATGTAACAGAAATTTTATTTTAAACCTATTAATTTTAAATCATCTTGAAATATTCAACAAACAATTTCATGAATAAAAGTAAGAAGTCCTTTTTACCCTCACACTCCTGAAAGTAAGAATATAAACTAAAATAAATGCCCAAAGAGACCTTACAGAAAACAACAACTAACCCCAACAGAGCTGTGACTGCCAGGGTGCCCTCAGCAGGCTATTCTTTAATCCTCATTCCCATTCTACAAAGACCACCGAGCCCAGTGGCACATATTCTACGAATGAAGACAGAGAGGTGTGTCCCAGCTCACTCAGCTGGTGGTTACGAATCCAGGTCCCAGTCCTGGGTTCCCTGAGTTCCAGCACTGTCGTATTTCACCTAAAGACTGGTCTCCACTATCTACTCAGAGAGGAGAGCCGCTCTACAGCAATGCGAGGCCCAAACACTTTATTGACTTTGGCTTAGCGCACTTCCCTCCCTGTCTGATCTTTGCCCCTGGGTAAGACCCAGGTTCAAATCATTGATCCAGGCCCGCTATGGAGCCTTAAAGCCTGACCTCTTAACTATGGGCCACGAAGCTACCGTGCAACCTGAGCTTCCCTCTGGAACTGGGTGTTATCTGACCCACGAAGCCATGAAGTTGGGTGTGCACAGCAGCCCTCCACCATCAAGTGGAAGTGGAACACTTGTGATTGGGCAGAAGTGGCCCAAATGCTCACGGTCCCCACTCCTGCTGCACTGCCTTCCCTCTCCCAGCCTGCACCTATGGCTCCTGGGGAGTTCCCTGCAATCTGCTGACAGGGGAAGACATGATTCAGGCCTGGTTTACAGATGGCTTTGCTCTGGCACCACCTGCAAGTGTCCAGTGGCAGCACCACAGCCCCTGCCTGGCATATCCCTGAGGATATGTGGTAAAGTGCAGTCCCCACAGCGGGCAGACCTTTGGGCAGTGAAACTGGCTGTGCCCTTTGCTTGGAAGGAGAAATGGCCAGATGTATGATTATGTACTGATTCATGAGCTGTGGCCAGTGGTTTGGCTGGATGGTCAAGGACTTGGAGAAACATGATTGGAAATTGGGGAAGAGGCAAGTGGACACACTTCTCTGAATGGGCAAAAAAAACGTGCGGATATTTGTATTGCATGTGTATGCTCACCAAAGGGAGGATTTAATAATCAAATGGGTAAGATGTCCCATTTTGTGGATACCAGCCTCTTTCCCCAGCCACCCTGTCATCATCCAATGGGCACAGAAGCCAAGTGGCCATGGTGGCAAGGATGGAAGTTTTGATGGGCTCAGCAACATGGGCTGCCACTCCCAAAGGCGGCCTGGCTACGGCCACTGCACTGCATAGGTATACGAAGGGACACATGTTGATATAAGTCACTGGTTTTACCATGGGCTCCATCATCCTGGCTTCATGGAATGGTGCAGTGGCCTTTTGAAGGCTCAGTGACAGCACCAGCAAGGTGGCAGCATCTTGCAGGGTTGCGGCAAGGCTCTCCAGGACTCAGCACATGCTCTAAATCAACATCCAATACTGGCAGTGCTTGTGTTGCATGGTAGTGAGGCGCCATCAAAATGACCATGCAAGCTGAAACCGTGCAGAGTGATTTTAATAATAATGGGATAGATTATGATTGTCCTAGGACCCTTAGACACTTTTGTCAAAATATCAAAAACTCTGTCAGTTATAAACACATAAAGAAATTTTTACAAAACTAATAAATCTAACATTTATTAAGCATACTTGGAATAGTTCTAAAATGGTACCCGAGATTTCTCATCCCAATTCCTGAGCCAGTGACTGATGAGCTATCATGCCCATGACTGTGGGACATTACATAACAAAAGGAATTCTGCAGAAGTAATTAAGCTTACTAATCAGGTGACTTTGAGTTACTCAGAAAGTAATACCTGGTGCATCTAATCTAATTACATGCGGCCTTTAAAGGCAAACAGTTTTCTTTCCTGTGCAGAAGTTTTTTAGTTTGATGCAATCTTATTTGTCTATTTTTGCTTTTGTCGCCTGTGCTTTTGGGGTCATATCCAAGAAATCATTTCCCAGACCAATGTCATGGAGCTTTTCTCCTATGACAGAGTTAATAGAGTGAAGAAATAACCCATGGATTAGGAGAAAACATTTGCAAACCATACATCTAATAAGGGATTAGTATCCAAAATATGTAAGAAACACACACAACTCAATACCAATAAAACAAATAACCCAATTAAAAAACAGGCAAAGAATCTTAATAGAGATTTCTCAAAAGAAGACATAAAAACAGCCAACAGGTACACGAAAAAATGCTTGACATTACTAATCATCAGAGAAATGCAAATTAAAACTATAATGAGCTATCACTTCACACCTGTTAGAATAACTTTTATCAAAGATTATGAAAGGTAAGTGTTGGGGAGGATATGGAGAAAAGGGAACCCTTGTACACTGTTGGTGGGAATGTAAATTAGTACAGCCATTACGGAAAACAGTATGGAGGTTCCTCAAAGAATTAAAAATAGATCTAGCACACCCGATCCAGCAATCCCACTTCTAGGTACACGCCCAAAGGAAATACAGTCAGTATGTTGAAGAGACAACTGCACTCCCGTGTTCACAGCAGCGCTATTCACAGTAGCCGAGAGATGAAAACGACCCACATCCCATCAACAGTTGAACAGATAAAGAAATGTACACATACGCTATGGAATACTATTCAGCCTTCAGAAAGAAGGCAATCCTTCTGTGGCCACATGGATGAACCTGGAGGGCCTTACGTTAGGTGAAATAAGCCAGGCACAGAAAGAAAAATACCGCGTGATCTGACTCATCCACATGTGGCGTCTAACAGAGTCGAACTCACAGAAGTAAGAGCAGAATAGTGGTTACCAGAGGCTGGGGGGAGAAGTGGGGGGAGAGGAAAAAAGGAACATTTTAGTCAAAGAGTACCAAGTTCCAATTAGACAGGAAGAATATGTTCTAGTGACCTATCACGTAGCAGGGTGACTACAGTTAATAATAATGTATTATATACTTCAAAATTGCTAAAAGAGTAGATTTTAAATGTTCTCACCACAAAAAATGATGTGTGTGAGGTGATGGATATGTTAATTAGCTTGATTTAATAATGCCACAAGGTATGTACACATATATAATAACATCACATTGTACCCCATAAATATATGCAATTATGATTTGCCAATAAAAAATAAAATTTAAAACAAAAAATAAATAAAATCAGTTTTCTCTGGCTGGCAGCACAAGGGGAAGGCAGGGAAGTTAGAAGGCTCCCCGCTGCGCTTGGAGCCAGAGGAGGCCAGGGCAGGATCTGGAGGGTGGGCCCTGGGCAGAACCGAGCCGTTTGGATCAAACCACCCTGGGCTCTCCGTCCTCTGCTTCCTCTGGATCCAGGAGCCAATAAATTCCCTTCCTCATTTCAGGCGGTTTGAACAGGCTATTCAGTTACTTGCAAAATGTTAACTGCGGCTCCACAGACTTTATGGAGGGCGGAGGCAGCTTTGGGAGGCTGGCTGCCCCGGACACACCCTGGGTCGGGGACTGTGACTGCCAGCCCCGGAGTATTTCAGATCCTCTTCATGCAATGCTCCATACTTGATCCTATGAACGTGTGATCAAATAAATAAGAGTTAAACTACCTCTCCAGAAATCGAACAGTGATGACCCAAAGGACCAGCACGGAGTTGGATCTGCTTTGCTGTGGCTCCTGGAGGAGCAGAACAGACAAATGATAGGGAGCGTTGTCTGTTATTTTGAACATGGATGGGCCACTCTTTTTGTTTCAATAGTTCATTTGGGTAATGCTTATTGGTTCTTTTTCATAAGCAAAATGAAAAATGAACAGCCACAGACAAAAATAACATGAAAATAGCTTGTAGAAATATAGAAAAAACATAGCTGCTCTGATATGAACAATGGAAAATTCCCCAAGAACGTGACCTACATTCAGTCAAACACAAACCCAGCAGGTTGCTGGTTGTTACCGACACCCTCAAAGCACGATGTCGAGGCAGGTACAAATGACAGCAACACCGATTCAAAAAATGACAGCAGCCATAGCAAGTGAGCATCCTGGAGTATCAGCCCCTACAGGGCCATGCTGCTCCCTCTGTGAGCTGAATTTAAGAAAAGGACCCCACAAGTGCGAGGAGCCCACAAATACACTGGGATGCAATCTTCGAGCAAAACACCACAGTGCCCAGGGGAGGACGCAGTGACAACCAGTAGTGCGGACAGTCTCACTGTGGAGGTGATGCTTGAGGATGACGCCTTCATGGCGCACAGCTATCGGGCTGTAGGAGCTGCAGCGGTTCCGACAAATGCAACCAGGAGCAGGATGTTTCTGTCTACCCTTTCCACACCTGCATCCGTCTCCACTCAGCCCTGACCACGCTGTGTCAGGCATTAAGGACGAAAAAAGAATGCAACTGGGGCGTGCTGGGTGGCAGGGAGACAGGCGAGTCAATGCTTATCACAGCCTGGTGAAAGGAAGGGAGGGAGCAGGGCCCTTCCTAGTTTTTGATGGGGTGTCGAATTGAGAAATTTCATATGACTGCCCCTTCCACCACAACTGAGGCAGGACTCCAGCCCTGACTCAGGACGATGGTTTTCATTCATTTCCAGTCCATGCCTTTGTAAAAACGCAGCTGTTCACACCGCACAAAAATTGATTTCAAAACCTGCCAGGTAGTTGCAATTTGAAGTTTCAACAGTAGTGACTTAATTTATGCTAAATAAATAAACTCAGTCCCACACAGACACAGACTTGGGAGCTGCTGGGGGACTGAGGCAGAAGAGGATGTCACGTGAGGATGGGAGGGAAGAAAAAGCAGGCGCCATTTCCTGGCCATCTGCACTCGCGGGGGCTGAAAGGAAGCCCTTTGGTTTGTCTCTGGGGGTCACTCCCTCCCCTATGTGCTTCCAGCCCCTTGCCCCCATCTTTAAGAACATCTGTGCAGGTTCTCTAACTTTCTGTCCTTCAAAGCCATTGAGTTTAACTCGAATATCATAACCGGTGCAAATCCTGCCACCCTGCCTTTGAAACCCCATGCCCTGGCGCAGGGCTCAGAATGGGACATGAGCTTGGGGGGCTCTTCCCTTACCCCAGCCAGCCCAGGTGGACCCAGCGCCCCCTGATCCCGTCCCCTCTGCCTTCCCTTAGCGCTCCAGGAAGACGAGATCAGAACAGCTCACTGAGCTGTGAGGCAGAGGCAAGGGAGGATGGGAGCACAGGGCTCGGGGCAAGTCTGTCAGCACCAGGCCAGTGAGGAGCAGCCTGTCCAAGGCACACCCCAGCTGCCTGGAGGACCACGCCATGCCCACGTCCCCAGGATCCAGCCAAGTGCCTCCAAACCTGCCTGATGCCAGGTGATCCTGGCCTGCCCTGTCCACAGCACCCTCAGCCCCACCTGGGGTCTGGCCAGTGTGCACCCCCCTGGCTTCCTCCTCTCCCGTCCCCTCCCCTTCCCCTCTAGGCCCAGCCATCCGAACCTCAGCCCGGTCAGCCCTGCGTCTCCCCACCGCACCTCCACTGGGGCTGGCACCGCTACAAAGTCCACACCCTGTCCCAGCTGGGTCCTCGCATCCAGCCAGTCCAGCTCTGCCCCTTTCAACTTGCAGCAGGACCCTCAAGCCCTCCCCACTTCCAGGACTTGCAGGACTAGAAACCCCCACCGTTTCCTGGGATGGGCTCCACCCACCACCCCTTCCTCTCCTCAGCCTTTCCCCTCTTACTCGATTTCAGGACACTCCAATCTAGCACATGGTATGCCAGGTCCCACACCACGGACTTTACACACATCAGCTCACTGAATCCTCGTGTCGGCCAGTGAGGTGGGGACCATCATCACCCCCAATTCATGGAGGACAACACTGAGGCCTGGAGAGCTGGAGCCCCAGGCCCAGAGCTGGCACATCCCCAAGGGATAAGGGAGCCAAGTGGGTGGGCAAAGGTCCCAGGTGGCCATGGAGCTGCCACACCTGCCCTGCACACCCTGATTGTGGACACTGCTGACATGAGGGAAGAAAACCTTTCTGTCCTGTTGCTGCCACAGGCTTTCTTGAGATATGTTCTGGCAACTGGATCTAATCCTACCCATGTGACCAGCTGAACCCACTCACATCTCCTCCTTGGCCGCACTGGTCTTCTGCTGGACGGGTGTGACCTCTCGCCTGCTGGCCTCCCCTAGAGTTCCCCAGCCTCCATCGTGCTGTCCATCCCACAGTGGCTGGCACAGGCCTTTGCCACAGCCCTAGTCGCTCCCGTGGGCAATGCTCAGAGCCCAGTGCAGAGCTGACAAACACGCGCCTAGGCAAGTGTTGGTGCAGTCAAACCCTGACCCAGTGCACGCTGCTGTGAGCTGAGTCCGCCTCCTGTCCTAGCTGAGAAGTCTGGACAGCTGGGCTCCCATCTGCTTCCTGGCACACCAGCCACAAGTGCCACTCTTGGCAGCTCCCCAGAACGTCGGACCCCTGCCGCTTTTTGAGCCTGGCGCTTCCAAAACACATACTTGGTAAAAAAAACACTCCACACTTGCTCACAGGAGAGGATGAGAAGGGGGAGTGGACATTCAGGAAGAGAGGACCTAATGGAGCCCAGGGCAGAGCTCACCAAGAGAACGAAATAATGGAGTCAGGGAGACGCTACATGGGCTAACATAGGCTGACTTATTTTTAATATAATCACCCAGGAGTTATACTGCCAAAGTTTCCAGCCATGAGGGGACCTGCTGGGCAGGGCCTTCCAGGCTGGTGCATTCCTCAAGTCCTGCTTTGTTCCTTTTCCCCAATGGTTTCTTACACTTTCTGCACGACTTATGCTGTGTGCACACCATGGAGGGGGTTGCACACTGGTTCCCACCACTGGGGACAAAGTGATAGGCTTGAAAAATTATCATCCATCTGTCATGCTCGTACTTGAAATTCTATGAAATTATTTGAAGTGGGAAATTTCAAAGTTCACCACACCAAAGGTCACTCGATCTACAAAACTCAAAGAACTGGGAGTGCAACTGAGAGTATTTTTTTAAAATTGAAAAAAATTAAGACGTTACCTATGAATAATGACAAAGTTAAATGAATAAACACAAACTTCGTCTTTTCAAAAAGTTGTTGTTTTCAATAATTATGCAAAAATAACACTGTCTCTGCCAGAAGTGACACCTGGGGGCAGGTTGGGGAAATGCAGCATTTGGAAATGAAGGTTGAAAATGTGACAAAGGAACTCAGGACTAGGAAAAACAGAGTCCTCTGCAGTGAACTATGGGTGGTGCAAGGCTGCAAAGCTCAAGCCTTTGCTCCAAAAGTCCACAAGAGCAGAGCAGATAAATCATCACCTGGAGAAATGCCACTCCCCAAGTCTACGACATGAACACACAAAGAGCTATCCCACTCCTGTCCCCTTGTGGACTCTCCATTCCAGGAGAACTGGACCAGTATCTTGTATTCATTTATTTACTCAGCACTGCTCACCAGCCCACTGTGTCTGTCAGGCACGCTCCCAAAGGAGTGCATGGTGCCCAGTGCACGACTGGGGCTTAATGAGCACCTGCTACATAAGCAGGTGCTTCCTGCCATGGAGGGTGAGGGGACAGAACTACCTTCCCTGTCCCACCTGTCCTGCTGAGGAGGGTAGACAGAGCCCAGCCACATAGTTGGACCAGGTGATGTGTAAGTACAGGACACACCACCCAAGTACCTGGAACAGATGATGAGCACGTGCAGGACACAGGCCACCCACATACCTGGACCCGGGTGATGTGCAGGTACAGGACACAGGCCACCAGGAAGCAAATGGAAAACACTAGCAGGAGCAGGACGGCCACACTCCTGCAGGACAGAAGACATGAGGGTCACTGCTAGGCAAGCACCAGGAGAGGCAGACCCAAGAGGTGCCTGGAAATCAGCATCCCCTCCGATCCCCTGAGCCCCCAGGAGGAAGCAGTGTCATTAAGCCAGCTGCCTGCACTCAGGTCCCTGTGACTTGCACAAGGCTGGTTCTCTTCTAGGGGAGGGCATCTGTGGCTGCTGGGTGAGGGGGCCCTTCCTGAGCCCACCCACCCATTTCCACTACCCGCATCCCCAAGGTCTAGCCTAGGCTGAGAGTCACAGGACTTTTCTGGAAGCCCTTTTCTTCATGACGGAAAGACAGGAGTTGCCCAGATTTTGCTGAACTGTCCTCTTACTGGGCTTTGCCTGGGAAGGGCATTTTTAGGAAAGGCTTGATCCCCAAATAGGGCCATTGGGCAGTGGCTATGCTCCCAGCATCCAGGCTGGGTGGGATGCAGAGCACCCCAGACTGAGGTTCCTCCTCCCCAGCATGTGCGGGTGGCTTCCAGGTGCTTTCTGGAAACTCAAAGGAGACATTATTCCCATAGGCAGGTTTCATTAAGAAACGGGAATGTCTGGAAGAAAAGTAGTGAGTGGAGACTGTAGTGTCTTTCTTGCCAAAAAAACAAAAGCCGCCAAACTCACAGGAACTCACATGATATTTAAATGTTATTTAAATCACTATGTCTTTCCTCCTCTTCAGAGGCTTCTTTTTCTTACTTTAATGTTTCTGAAAATGATGTGGACCAATGAGCCTATTTGGTGCACTGCTTGCTTTCACCCTCAAAAGCTGTTATTAAGGCAATGGTGCATGTCACATGATTGCAGAAACTGAAAACATATGATGTCTTAGAATTGAGTCAATTCAGAATTAAAAATTGAAAGTGACCAGCCCCACGCTGTATGCCATCAAGGCTTGCTAAATGGAGACCTGCAAGGTGGCTAATGTCTTCCCTAAAAGTCAGGCACACTGGGATATTAACTGTGGGAGGTGAACCTCGAACATAAAAAAGGAAACACAGTCACCAACCAACCCGAGAAACCCGGACTTCTTGGTGACCTTCCCATCTCCCTGATGAAAATACATACTGTGGGATTATCAGAAGGTAGACAAGGCCAAATAAGGCAGCCAGGATGAGGGCAAGGACAACAGCGCTGGTGAAATACTCGTCCTGAAGCTGGTGGTACTGTGCGAGAGAGAGGTCACTCTGTCAGTGGCTTCCTCGAGACAGGCAGTGCTTTGACAAATGGCACCAGGGAAGCTGAAAACCAGAGCCACGTACCTTTTGCTCCCGTTCGACATGTTTGTACTTCAGGGTAAAGAAGTTCAGGTCTGCCATCTCCAGCTCTGTCTGGCGGGCTTCTAGGAGGCGGCTGATGTATCTGTTGACACGAGTGCCTGGGGTGGTGTAGACAACGTTGGTGGAAAAGGACGAGCGGTTTCTGAGTTTTTCGGAGGCTGTTCTCAATGCCCTCCGCTGCAGCCATCATGGAAATAAAGGAATATCATCAAATTTTCCACTTACTGAAGAAAAGCACTTGTCTTTCTCTCCAGCCTGTGACCTCACCCACCACAGGCTGAGGGCAGGCTCTGGGATCTGAGGTACAATGATGGCTCTGCCCCTGCTGGCTGTGGGCTCACAGGTGAGTTATCTCAGCAGTCAGTGTTAGGGTTCCCACCTCTATAATAAGGGTTACACGGCACCTATGTGATGGCGCCACAGCGAGGGTACAGGATTCAACACGTGGGTGGTGGTGAAAACAGCACCCAGTACAGAACAGGCACCCACACTCACAAAAAGGCCAACACATGCAGAAAAAGACGCCCTAGAGTTACAAGAGCAGGATCCAACCATCTCCTCCTAAGAGGGAGAAATGGTGCCAAGAGAAGTGACTTCGCCAATCTTCCACTCTGGCCAGGGCTAATGGGAATGGAGAGTGAGCCTCTCCTCACAGCTTCTGTATGTCACGTGAGGGGTACAAGAAAACACCCGTGTGACAAAAGGAAAATAGAGTCTAATGTAAAAGCACCTGCCATGATCTGATTATCAGTGCTTCATAAGCAGGGCCTCTGGTACTTAACACATGTGAGGAAAAAATAAGAATATTAAAAAGAGGCTATCCATTTGGTTCCAAAAAATACGGAATAAACACGTTTCTCTTTTTTATTCCTACTGAATGGTAAAAACACTGACAATGCATATAAAATAAACACAAGAAGACTGTGAAAGGTGGAAAGAACAGGGGGGCCTCTAACGACCTTGGGACTCAAAGAAAAAGTGTGTGTGTGTGTGTGTGTGTGTGTGTGTGTGTGTGTGTGTAAGCTATGGGGTTTCCTTTTGCTTTACTTATCCCAGAGTAGGAACTAGAGAAGCTAGCAACCTGAAAATGCCATTGGGTACAGACAGAATTTTTTAAAGACCCAAGAAAAGCCTGTTCTTTCTAGTCAAAGGACCAAGAATGGGGCAACCAAGCAAAACCAAACTTTCAGACAATAATGACCCTACTGTAGACAAAGACTATGAAAAAAATCTGAGGCCCCAGCCCCACCCAAGCCAGCAAAGGGCCACATATGAACTCTTGACTTTCACCTTCATTAGGCTGTGAGGAGGCACGACCAGGCTCCCACTGAGGTAGTACTAGAAAGAGCAGAATAGGGAGTCAAGATTATTATTTCTATTAGGTAGCAATAAGCCTCCACTTGTGTTGTCAGTGGAGGCCTAATGAGGAATATGAATTTCCATATCTGCTCAAGAGTAACAGATTCCCCTGGCCCCCCGGCATCATGGAGCATGAGTAGGGAACCTAGAATTTCACTCCAACCACCCCACTGGTGCAAAGTCTGAGGAGATCTGCTAAAACAGATTCAATGAGATCTGGAGTCTCATTACATAATACCCAAAATGTCTAGGGTACAATAAAAATAAATCACTCATCACACTAAGCCCCAGAAAAAATCTCAACTTGAATAAGAAAGACAATCAACAGATACTAACATCAAGATGATACAGTTGTTAAAACTATCTGACAAGAATTTTAAAGCAACCATCATAAAAATGCTTCAATAAGTAATCATGAACACACCTGAAACAAATTATAGAAAGTCTCAGAAAAGGAAGATAATGTATAAGGAAAAACCAAACAGAAATTGCAGAACTGAAATACATTATAAAACAACCAAAATAAAAAACCTAATGGATGGCCTCCATTGCAGACTGTAGTGCATAGATGAAAGAGTTCTTGAACTTAAAGACAGAGTAACAGATATTATCTGATTCGAACAATAAAAAGAAAACAGACTTTTAAAAAACAAAGCCTCTGGGATAATGGGATAAAAATAAAAGATTTAATATTCACTCATGTCATTGGAGTCCCAGAAGAAAAAGGAAAAGTATGAGACTGAAAAAATAGCAGAAGAAATAACAGCACAAAATTTCCCAAGCTTGGCAAAATATGTAAATCTGCAGATTAAAGCAAGTGAGCAAATCCCAAGCAGGATAAACTCAAAGAAATGCAGGCCAAGACACATCACAATCAAACTTCTGAGGACCAAAGACAAAGAAAAAATCTTGAAAACAGTGTGAGAAAAGTTACACTTGATTTTTAAAAGAAAAAAGAAACAACTATAATGACAGCAAATTTCTCTTCAAAAATCATGGAGGCAAGGAAGAAGTGGGAAAGCATTTTTCAAGTGCTCAAAGAAAAGAACTGTCAATGCAGAATTCCATATCCAGAAAAAATATACTTCAGAAATGACAGAGAAACAAGAATATTTTTAGATAAGAAAAGTAGAGAGATTTGTAATCAACCTAAAAGAATAGCAAAAAGAAGTTCTTGAAACACAAAAAGGAAATGGTTAAGAGAAGGAACGTTGGAGCATAAGAAAGGAAAAGAAGAACAGAAAGAATAAAAATATGAGTAAATGGGTAATAGACTTTCCTCCTTCTCTTATGTTTTCTACATGATATTTGCTGGTTGAACCAAAAATTATAAATTTATCTGATGCATTTCTAAAGGTATATAGAGGAAATATTTAAGACATTTATACTATAAATGAAGAAGGATAAAGGGACTTAAAGGGAGGTAAGTGTTCCACACTAAAACTGTTAAAATGTTGATATCGGTAGACTGTAATGTTATATAAAAATAATATATATCTAAAGCAAGCACTAAAAATCTTATATAACAAGATACACTCAAAACAACTACACATACATCAAAATGGAATTCTAAAAAATGTTCACATAAATCACAACAGCATAGGAAAAAGAAAACAGAGAAATGAAAACAGAAGGAACATAAAACAAAAATTAAATAAAATGGCAGACTTATCAATAACATATCAATATGTTGATAACTACGTTAAGTGTAAATGGTCTAAATACACGAATTAAAAGAAATGACTTAACAAATATAATCCAACTACATGCTGTCTATTTAATACAAAAACTCACATCAAATATAACAATATAGGTAGGTTAAAACTAACAGAATAGAAATGACATACCACACAAACATTAATCTAAAGAAAGTATGAGTGGCTATACTGATTATCAGAAAAAGTAGATATCAGAGCAAAAAAAATTATTACCAGCGACAGAGAGGGACATTACCTAATGATTAAAGGGTCATGCAAAAGGAAGACATAGAAATTTTAAATGTGTATGCATCAAACAATAGAGCTTTAAATTACAAGAAGCCAAAACTGACAGAATTTAAGGAGAAATAGACAAATTCTCAATTGTAGTTGGAGATGTCAACATCCTTCTCTCAACAATGAATAGAACAACTAGATAGAAAATAAGCAAAGATATAGACAAACATAACACCATCATCAACAAGATCTAACTGACATTTACAGAATACTCCATGCAACAACAGCAGAATACACATTCTTTCCAAGTGCCCAAGAGTATATACTAAGACAGATCATATCCTTGGCATATAACAAAACTCAACAAATTCAAAATAATTGAAATTATATACATTATGTGTTTTCAGATCAAAATGGAACCAAATTAAAATCAATAACAGTAGAATAACAGGAATATCTCCAAGCACTTCTAAACAAGCCATTGGTCAATGAAAAAGTCTCGATGGAAATTAAAAAAAAAAAAAACTGACCTGAATGAAAATGAAAATATAACATATCAAAATCTGGGGGATGCAGCTAAAACAGTGCTGAAAGGAAAATTAATAGTACTAAATACTTACGTAAGAAAAAAGGAAAAGTCTCAAATCAATCATTTAAGTGCCATGTTAACAAACTACAAAAAAATGCAAATAAACTCAAAGCTAATAGTAGAAAGGAAATAATAAAAATAAGAGAAGAATTTGATGACAAGAAAAAAGAAAGAAAAATTAATGAAACAAAAGCTGACTCTTTAAAATTATCAATAAAGTTAACAAATCTCTAGCAAGCCTAATAAAGAATAAAAGTGAAAAGATACTAACAAATTGATAAATGAAATGTGATTTTACTACATACTCTGCAGATATCAAAGGAACAATAAAGGAATACTATAAAAAACTCTATGCACATAAATGTGACAACTTAGATCAAATGAACTACTCCTTAAAACACAAGAACTACCAAACTCACCTAACACAAAGAGTAAATTGAATACCCATACAATTACTAAAGAAATTGACTTCATAGTTTTAAAATTCCTGAAAAAGTAAACTCCATGCCCACGGTTTCACTGAAGAATTTTAGCAAATGTTTAAAGAAGAATTGATACCAATTCTACCCAATCTCTTCCAGAAAATAGAAAAGGAAGCAAGATTTCCCAACTCACTTTATAAAGTCAGCATTACCCAGATACCAAGGCAGGACAAAAAAGGAAAACTACAGGCCAATATTCCTCATGAATATAGATGCAAAAATTCTTAACAAAATATTAGCAAATAAAATTCAGCAATAGATAAATACACCATGACCAATTCTAGGGATGCAAGGCTGATTAAATATTTGAACATCAGTTTAAATCCACTAGATGAACTGGTTAAAGAAGAAAAGTCAATTGATTCGGAAAAGTCATTCGACAAAATTCAATACCTATTCATGATAAAAATTATCTGAAATCTAACAATTGAGGGGAATTTCCCCAACTTGATAAAGAACATCTATAAAATACCTATGGCTAATATCATACTTAATGGTAAAAGATTGAATACTTTCCCTCTATAATCTAGAGCAAGGCAGGGATGTCTGCTCTCACCACTTTTATTCAACATAGCACTTAAGTCCCCAGCAAATGCAGTAAGGCAAGAAAAGGAAATAAAGGCATACAGATGGAAAGGAAAATATAAAACTATCCCTATTTTCAGATGACATTGATTGTATACATGGAAAATCCCAAGGAATATACAAAGAAAAAAAAAATACCTCCTAGAACAAATAAGTGAGTTCCACAAGGTCACAGGATATAAGACAAACATTAAAAAAATGGTATTTCTTTACACTAGCAATAAAACAGGAAGACCTATATTAAAATATAATTTCATTTGTAATCACTGAGAAAAATGAAATAAAAGGTGCAAATCTAGCAAAACATGACAAGGACTTGTATGCTGAAAACCACAAAATGCTGATGAAAGAAATCAAAGGAGATCTAAATAAATGGAAATGTATACCATGTTCATGGATTGAAAGACTTGACATAGTAAAGACATTAATTCTACCCATATATGGGTTTAATATAATTTCTATCAAAATCCTAGCAGTATTTCTCTGTGGATAAACAAGCTTATCTAATATTAAATGGAGAGGAAAAGGGACTAGAGCTCATTTTTCTTAAAAAGGATAAAATAAGAACCATCCTATCTGGTCTTAAGGCTTATTATATAACTGCATTAAACAAGATAGTATGATGTTGGCAGAAGGACAGATTAATAGGTCAATGGAACAGAATAGGAAACCCAGGAAATTGCCTC
>RJWJ010006848.1:42168-60427 GCA_004363605.1 Indri indri | reverse complement strand
GGTCTGGAAAGCCTTTTTCAGCTCATTCGCATCCAGCCAGCATTTACTGAGCAGCTGCTGTGTGTCTCTTTTAATCCTCATGGCAACCTGTTAACATTTTACCTGCACCTTTGTCACCAGTGGGGCCTTTGGCTGGTCCTTTAGCTACAGGGACTCATTTTACCTTCAGTAAAACGGGGGTAATGAAATCTGCCCTGTGCATTGCCTGGGATTAGCATCAGGATCAAAGGAGACTGTTTATGTACAGTGTCTTGGAAAATATAAAGTTCTGCCCAAAGAGAAAGAAAGAAAAAAAACCCACACAAACCACTTTTTTCTCTCTCTTCTTTTCCTTTGACAATATCAAGTCTCTGACAAAATAATATTGCGAGGACCTCAGATGTCATTTACATTGTCAGAGAACTTTCTCCCTGTGCGCACTCCAGTTTATCACAATTCCCTTAGATGTCATTGGTAATCGCTGGCTCCTTCTACACCAATCTCAAGCTCAAGCTCTAAGCTCAACTTGGGTCTGATAAACCCTCTGCAGCATAGGAGCAGGATGTGGGCATGCTCTTTGACCCCCCTGTGCCTCTCCCACTGCCACGGTCACTGGGAAGACAACAGGAGTTGCTGCCCCGTGGACTGTTGGGAAAATGCAATGTGCTGAATGTATAAAGCAGTGGGCACAGTGTTTGGGTCATAGCATGTGATAAATGCATGCAGTTATTATTAACATCTGCTCTATAAAATATGGTGATTAGTATACCCACTTAAGAGATGAAGAAACTGAGGCTCAGAAAGGTGAAACTGCTTGTTCAAGCAACAGAGTGAGATTTGAGAGGATCTGTGGGCCGCGCCCCCCTTCCCCATGCCTCACCAATGGAAGAAAGCCCACCCTGCTCTCGCTTTCAGTTTCATACATCAGCTTCTGGACACCAAACGGGAAAGAGTCCCATCTCTGGGGGAAAAACCGATGATTTTGGTAACAGCGCTCCTGAGCACAGTTCTCTGGGTTAGATGTCCATGAGCCGGGGCACCAGGGTCTCCTGTCCCCCAGAAGTCCACTTCCCTGAGACCTGGCAGTTCAAGCTCCTTGTGGCAGGGGCACGGTGCTCCATGGGCAAAGCTGAGGACAGGGCTGCAAAGCTGGCTCAGGGGCAGAGGGGCCAGCCAGGTTGGGTGACGGCTTCTGGCCACAGCCATCTGACATTGTTCTGCATGCCCCACTCCCCTCCAGTGCCCCTGGTGGATTCTCAAGTCCATCTGGAGAAGACATTTCACCTGCAGCTGCCCCAGGACAACTTGGAGCCTCCTGGCACCTGTCTAGGGACACCAGTGGCTTCTCCAGCAGCTTCTCCTCAAACAGACTCCTCAGTGTCCCCAGGCCAAGCCTCTGCTGTCCTTCCCCCAGGACCCACCGCTGCACCCCAGGGGCTTCCTGCAGCCCTTGGCCAGCCTGACCGAAGGAGGCCAGGTCTGTGAGGGGGCTGCTTCCCACTCTGCCCGAGGCACCCCTTTCCTCCTTTCCAGGGTGCAGGCTGTCCACTGTTCCCAACTGAGCCAGTTCTATCAGCAGCCCAGGAACAGCACAGAGCAGGGAGAAGTGTGGCGTGCCCAAAAGGGAGCTGCTCCTGGCTCCCTCCAGCCTCAGGCTACCTCAGAAGAGGGCTCCAGGCACAGCCCCAGACCCTCTCTGCCCTGAGTGCCGTCCCCAAGCCCAGGAGGCCCATACTGTGCCGCAGGCCACGGGGCCTACAGCCCCACCCATCTCCTGGCTCTGGCTGGAAACTAAACATACTCTTCTGACGACAACATCAGAAGCCCAAAGAATTAGGAGTAAAATACCAAGATGGCTTGGGAGCTAAAGGAAGTTCTAGAAAACACTGTGTCAAAATCTAAGTAAAATTTTGTGAACTAAAATAAAATCTTAAGGCTCCCCCTCACCGGCTGACTGAATGGACCCCCTTGGCCAAGGGGGATTCCTAAAACCAAATTACCTGCCACCAGAGGGAGGTCAGACATGCCTCTTCGTGACCCCCTCCCTTCTTGGAGACATCCTTTGTAACCCATTAACAGGCCTAAGGCTACGCAAGACACACCTGCAGGTCCTCAATTTACACAACCAATATGTCTGTGGCTTATCTCTGATTAACAGGCTTCCTTATCTTAAAACATTCCAGGCCTTGAGACAAAGCTTCACGTCTTCAACCAATTACAAGCCAAAGAATCTTTAAACCCACCTGTAACCTGTATAACCCCTAAGCCCCTGCACTTCGAGATGGCCCACCTTTTCAGGCCAAACCAATGTCCACCTTCCACGTATTGCTTTATGGCTTTACCTGTAACCCGTCTCCCTGAAGTGTATAAACCAAACTAACCCAACCACAGCAAGTCCACTTGCTCAAGGCTTCTTGGGTGTGGCTCTGGGTCATGGTCCTCAAATTCGGCTCAAAATAAATCTCCTTAAAATTACTTTACAGAGTTTGGCTTCTTTTCCGTTGACAATTTATATTGGATTTGAAAGCATTTGGCACATTCCTATAAGATCCCTGGAGCCAGTCCTGTGCTTCTGGGGGAGGCAGAGGGGGTCTTCACAGAGCACGAGGGTGTACAGGCGGGTGGCTGCTCCGGCCATGCGTGGCTTACGAAGGTGCTTAAAGGGCGTGGCCAGGCAAAGTCTCTCAGGGTTCAAAAGGAAAATTGGTTATTCCCAGAAAGGACATGTTTCAGCTTGCAGGTGAAGGCCCAGGAGGCAGAAGGGCTGACAGAGAAGGTCGAGGCTGGTGGCTGAGGAGCTGGTGTGAGGGGGCTGAGTGCTGGCAGAGTCCCTCCTGGCGATGAGATGGTGACAGGGATTGCTGAGAACGGCAGGGGCCTCTGCACCCCGGCCTGGGCATAGGTCAGTGTAGGTGGGAGGGCACTTCTTGAGTCTGTGTCTCTGGTCGAAGCCTCAGACGAAGGCGGAGGGGCAGGTCTCTGGGCTGGTGTGGCAGTCGGGCCGGGGGGCCTGGGAGGAGCCCCCTGCACGCTCCCTCGCTGAGACCTGGCACTTTCTCGGGGGTTCTCAGGAGAAGCTTCAGGTACATCAGCTTTCAGTGAGGGGTAGGTGATTTCTCCAGTTATCTCGTTTGCCCAGAAAAACATATCTAGAGGTTTCTTCCCCTGTTCGAACTGACTCGTAGACATATCTAAACTGGAGAAAAGGGAGACAACACTGGTGCATCTTAGGGTGGAGGGTGGGAGGGAGCTTGGGCCTGGGCTGCCGTAAATGTGAACCTGTCAGGGGATTCGCTCTCCCTGACACTCTTGAAACCTTCCCAGGACGATGGGCGGCCCTGACTGGAGGCTCCAGATGGAGTCTTAGGGTCTTCTTTTTTTTTTTTTTTTCAATTGTCTTTTCCAAATTTTTTAATCTTAACCAAGTATACTAGGGATACTTTACATCCTGACCTAGCTCAGCTGCATGTGTGTGTGTGTGTGTATACCAATAATTTCATGTAATGTAAACAGTTATGTGCAATGGTCTCTGACATTTTCTGTTCTTTTCTATGCAATTAAATTCTATTATATTCCTTAAGAAAAAGCTGGTTGGCTGGGCGCAGTGGCTCACGCCTGTAATCCTAGCACTCTGGGAGGCCGAGGCGGGTGGATTGTTTGAGCTCAGGAGTTCGAGACCAGCCTGAGCAAGAGCGAGACCCCGTCTCTACTAAAATTAGAAAGAAATTAATCGGCCAACTAAAAATATATAGAAAAAATTAGCCAGGCATGGTGGCACATGCCTGTAGTCCCAGCTACTCAGGAGGCTGAGGCAGAAGGATCACTTGAGCCCAGGAGTTTGAGGTTGCTGTGAGCTAGGCTGATGCCACGGCACTCAGTCTAGCCTGGGCAAAAGAGTGAGACTCTGTCTCAAAAAAAAAAAAAAAAGAAAAAGCTGGTTATGGCCAAGCATTGTGGCTCACACCTGTAGTCTCAGCACTTTGGGAGACCAAGGCAGGAGGATCGCTTGAGGCCAGGAGTTGGAGGTTGCAGTGAGATGAGTGCTATGATCGCACCACCGCAGTCCAGCCTGGGCAACACAGTGAGACCCTGTCTCAAACAAAAAACAAAATAAAGAAGAAGAAGAAGAAGAAGAAGAAAACACTGGTTACCAGTCCCTAAACTCATTTTATAGGAAAGCAGCAGTGATTAATGAACTATAGTTTAAAAAACACTGTCCTAGATGAAGAGTATAGAAAATGCTATTTCCTCTTTTTATTATTATTAATTTTTTTTATATTTTTTTATTTGTTTTGGAGACCGAGTCTTGCTTTGTTGCCCAGGCTAGAATGCTGTGGCGTCAGCCTAGCTCACAGAAACCTCAAACTCCTGGGCTCAAGTGATCCTCCTGCCTCAGCCTCCCAAGTAGCTGGGACTACCGGCGTGAGCCACCACACCTGGCTAATTTTTTGTTTCTATTTTTAGTTGACTGGCTAATTTTTTTTCTATTTTCAGTAGAGATGGGGGTCTTGCTCTTGCTCAGGCTGGTCTTGAACTCCTGACCTCAAGTGCTCCTCCTGCCTCGGCCTCCCAGAGTGCTAGGATTACAGGCGTGAGCCACCGCACCTGGCCGCTGTTTCTTATATAATACAAAAAGATCACTCTTGCACATTTTACAGAAGTATGACCATGTGTAATCAGCAGAATGGTCCCCCAAAGATGTCCATGCCCTAATCCTTGGAATCTGTGATTGTGTTTCATTCTATGGCAAAAGGGACTTTGCAGACGTAATTAAAATTACGGACCTTAAACTAGGAATATTATCCTGGATTATCCCAGTGGCCTGATCTAATCACTGGAACCCTTAAAAGCGGAGAGCTTTCTCTGAACGGGGTCAGAGAGATGCAGCAGCAGGAAAAGTCGGAGAGATTCGAAGCCTGAGAAGGACATGCCTGGCTTGACAATGGAAGGGGCTAGATGGAAACCGTGTCAACAAAACCAGTGAGCCTGGAAATGGATTTTCCCCAGAGCCCTTGATAAGAGCCCAAGGTAGACAAGACTTGCTGTTGGTCTTGCGAGACCCTAAGCAGAGCACTGAGCTGAGCTCGCCAGACTCGAGACCTGCAGCAGTAAGAGATATTTAAATGCGTGTTGTTCTAAGCAGCGACATCTGTGGCCATTTGTCACAGTGGCAATAGGAAACTCATACACCATGTGAACACTTGCCCAGGACCAGTGTGAGAGAAGGTCTGCAAGTCTGGGCGACTCTTCCTGCTTTCTTTCCATGACATTGCTCTGCCTTCTTTAGAATGGACACAGTGACTGTCACCCCTGAGAAACTTCAAGATGCACTACCCAGAGTATTCAAGGCTCCGACACTTGCATCCTGAGTGTAGCGGGCCACAAGGCCATGAGGACGTCGGTGGGTCCTGCAGGGACCCCACACTCAGGGCATTTGGAAGCAGGGCATGGTGGGTTGAACAGGTAGGGGCTGGCCAGGAGCTGGGGGACCGGACAGGTCTGAAGGGTTCAAAGCTCACCCGTTGGAAGGTTCTGGGGTAGAGGAGGCTTTGAGGGAGCTTCAGAAAGCAGGAGGAGCATTAGAAGGCTGCGGGCTCCTAGCAACCTGGTCTTTATTGTGTAAAGTGTTCTGGCTCTATACCATCCTGGATTCCGCCTGGCAACCTCAGACCCCTCCAGGGCAGCCCCACGCTCACACCTCAGCCCACCCCAGCCCTCCTGCCATAGTGCCCGATGCTCCCACCCTAGAGGTGGCCCTGCCATCACCTTCCCTTCCTGTAGCTCCTGATTTCCGGCAGTCCCATCACATGGCTCCAAAAACAGCACTGGGTTTTTTTCTGGAATTTGAATCTATAGACAAGGAAGACGTGGGGATGTCCTCCTCTGACGGGTTTAGTTTTGTTCAGCGGTCCAGGGCTTCTTGGATTAGGAACTGCCCATGGATCCGCTCCTCACTCACCTGGGTTCGGCTTGCCCTGAGCCTCACACCCTCTTCACACCCTCGTCTCCTGGAGAA
This sequence comes from Indri indri, assembly GCA_004363605.1. Taxonomy (NCBI): domain Eukaryota; kingdom Metazoa; phylum Chordata; class Mammalia; order Primates; family Indriidae; genus Indri; species Indri indri. Next base: position 54,432 of record RJWJ010006848.1, on the reverse strand, counting down.
TTAGATCCTGCTCCCCGTGTCGCCAGCGGCTAACTGAGACTCTGCCCCAGCCCAGGCCCACTTTGAATCCTCCCCAAGCTGCCCCTGATCTGGGGCCACCCAGCTCTGGGGACCAGAGCCAGTCCACTGCACTGGCGGGAGGTGGAATGGCCGTCCTCTTGAACTGGCCTAGTCATACAGCCAGGCTTTTCTCCTCACCTGCGTGGTGGTGCCTGCCTGACGTCGGGCAGTCTTAGCACTACTGGAGCTAAGTGACAAATTAATCTCCTCTATGGATGAGCGGCAGGCAAGCCAGCGAAGCTTCATCTGTATTTACGGCCGCTCCCCATGGCTTGCATCACGGCCTGAGCTCTGCCTCCTGTCAGATCAGCGGCGGCATTAGATTCTCATAGGAGCGCGAACCCTACTGTAAACTGCATGCGAGGGATCTGGGTTGCAGGCTCCTTCTGAGAATCTAATGCCTGACGATCTGAGGTGGAGCTGAGACGGTGATGCTGGCGCTGGGGAGCGGCTGCAAATACAGATTATCATTAGCAGAGAGGTATGTATAATTATTTCATTATATGTTAAATGTAATAATAGAAATAAAGTGCACAATAAACGTAAAAAAAAAAACCAACAAAATAAAATAAAATTATCTCTATGCCCTCAGGTGCTCTCTACTCAGCAGCCTGCCACGGGCAACTTCTCCCATGAGTGCTAGCAGCCTTGAGTCTTCCCAGGGACTGCTGTGGGCCCATCCCTGCACAAGGCCATTGCGAAGGAGCAGGAGATGCCCTCTACCCTCCCCCTCAGCTCCTCCCCTCTGGCCACTGTGCTTGGTTAGGCCCACGTGTGCCTCCTCCCTTCTGTCCCTAGCACCTCTGCCACCATCTCTGTCCACACAGGGTAGGTTTCCCAGGAAACAGTAATTCATTCCATTGCTTCATCGCACTTGATTGTGGAGACTCAGCTTGCGATGAATATCAGCAGGGGAGAACTTTACTTGTTCCCACCCTGGCATCCAGCTCTCCATAAATGTGCTCTGAGGCTTTGTCTTCCAAGCCTCTGAAAACTCTGATTGGTGGTGACTGGTCTTAGGCTCCAAGACACAAAGTTACACAAGTACCAACCTATGGACACGCAGCAGTTCTCATGGGGTCTTTTCCATCCAAAATTAGGCCTCTTTCGGGCGAAACACCGGCTTCCTTTACGTTTTCTCACTATAATGCTAATGCCTGTGCATAGCTTTCTAACTGGAAGAGTTTTGCCAAAAATAATTTAGAACTATAGTGGCCACTTTGGGGGAACTTTTTTTTCAGCATATTATGGGGGTACAGATGTTTAGGTTACGTATGTTGCCCTTGCCCCCCGGGGGTACCTTGATATGGACAAAATTGTTCATTTGAGAGTTGCCCTTGCCGGGCACGGTGACTCATGCCTGTAATCCCTCTGGGAGCACTCTGGGAGGCTGAGCGAGGTAGGAGAATCACTTGAGGCCAGGAGTTTGAGAGTTGCCTTAGAACAACAACAACAACAACAACAAAAAAAATGCAAAACTCTGGCTGTCCAATGGTCTGCTTCCTTTTTTTTTTTTTTTGAGACACAGTCTCACTCTGTTGCCCGGGCTAGAGTGCCGTGGTGTCAGCTTAGCTCACAGCAACCTCAAATTCCTGGACTTAAGTGATCCTCCTGCCTCAGCCTCCCGAGTAGCTGGGACTACAGGCAGGCGCCACCATGCCTGGCTAATTTTATATGTATATTTTTTTAGTTGTCCAGCTAATTTCTTTCTATTTTTTTAGTAGAAACGGGGTCTCGCTCTCGCTCAGGCTGGTCTCGAACTCCTGAGCTCAAACGATCCTCCCGCCTTGGCCTCCCAGAGTGTTGGGATTACAGGCGTGAGCCACCACGCCCCACCAGCATCAATTTTAAAATAAAGAAAAACTTTAGCATGATTCAGCCTTTATAATTTTATTTTTTTTAAATGTTAGTACAATATATCTGCTTGTTCAAGACCAAAATTAGATTTGTCATGATTCGAACTTGCTAAATTTCCTACATTGATTTTATAAATTAAATGCTTCCACTATTTCCATAACTAATATAAAATTAAAAGTTATAAGTATAAAGTATATAACTAAGATAATGATAGAAATAATGGATGTGGTTTTTTTAAAAGTTTAATTTTGTAAGTTTCTTACAATGCTACATTCTATAAAGATTTGATGTGTTAGCTGAATTGTAATGGAGGCGGACTCAGACTTTCACCATCAGCTGTCCTGGGCGGGTCTGGACTTCTCAACGTCCACAATTGTGAGAACCGATTCCTTACAATTCTCTCTCTCTCTCTCTCTCTCTCTCTCTCTCTGTTGGGGAGATGCTGGGTTCTGTTGGTTCTGTTTTTCTGGAGAACCCTGTCTAATATAGTCAGTCACTCATGTAAAATCACTAAGTTGTTCAATGCCCAGATTCGTAGAGGTTCCTTTTTGTCACCAAATTATTCTGTTAACTCTAAGTGATTTTGGCATACTCTTAAATAATCTTGTGAGATTCCCTTCAATAGCTCTGACCTAATTTTATCTGGTCATATTTTTAAATGAAATCACAGATGTCAATTCGCCCTGAAAATACAGTCTACTCTCAACAACTGAGTTGAATTGAATCTCCCAGAAATGAAAGCTCATATGACTTAAATAATTGCCCTCAGCCAGGTATGCCAACGAGTGGAAGTAAAGCCATAGGCATTAATACTTATAATGGTAGTAAAGGGGCTCTCGTCCACCAATTCAGAATGCTTCGGAGGCCCAGGGGAAGAGTTCCGCATGGCATCTCCAGGGCTTTGCCTCGAGGCCCATTGTGAGAGTGCTGCGTGAGCGCTGTGATTGGCCGGGGACCTTGGCGTCACAAAAGCCAGGGGCTGCTGCCAGAGGATAAAAGGAGAGCGCTGTGGGGCGGGAAGGGACTGCAAGACTCCCGCCTCCCCTCCTCATGGCCCTTCCCTTTGCATCCTTCCTTCGGCCAGGCCCGGCGAGCGTCCAGTCCTGAGCCCAGAGACTTCCCGCTGGCCAGGCCCACCTGGTCCACCTGGCATCAGCCAGCCAGTGGGATGCTCAGACTCGAAACCTGCTCAGGAGCCTAGAAGGTGAGGACTTTCGATTTCACTGGGAAGAATTATCACTTCATATCTTATAACAGAGATAGAACCTGTCATTTCACAGGAAATGGCCATTGGCAAAGTCCGTTATTTTGAGAAGGAGGTGACTTGGAGATGTCCAGTGTGTTTCTTACTGAAGGTTTGCTCAAACCTGGAGACTAACTTGGACAGCTTTTGAGACCTCTCCTGTTCCTGGAAAAGCTTCTGAAGTGTCTGAGAAATGCTGTGCCCCCAGGGGCATGGGTCGGTTTATTGAAGCCCACAGACCATGGGGGGTCCTGGAACCCACAGGGAGAGGAGTGGATCCCTCTAATGCTTACTGGTGGAGAACTCATCTGGGTTTTTTTCCCTCTCCTTTAGATGTCTAGAAGTCAGCTGGGGTCAAGGAACAAGCCTCTACCCACATTTATGTGGGTAAATGAAGTCACAGAACAAATAACCTACCCCTCATTGAAGATAGCTCCTCCTACGACATCTGCCTCTCTGCTGCAGTCACAGTGTGAACCCCTCTCTGGATGTGAGGCTGGGGATGTGGCTCCTCCCTGTCCCCAAGGCCCACCTCATGTCCCCGCACAGACATTGAGTCCAGTGGCATCCCCTGCCACTGCCTCCCCGAGAGAAAGTGCCCCAAGGGGCCCCGGCCTGGTGTTCCCTGATGCCAGGAGCCCTTGGCTGCTGCCAGACACAAGTATCCAGTGCTCTCCATTCCCAGCCCCTCCCCCACCACGCAGGCCACTGACACCACCTACTCAGCCTCCTGCCTGCCAAGACACCCTCCCAGCCCGAGGGCTTTCCTACATTTATGATTTGTCCAAGAAGGTAACATCCTTCAGCCCCAAGAAAGCCATCCTCCAGGCTATGTGCCTCACGCAGAGGGTCCTGCACAGGGTCCTCACCGGCCCGCATCCGAACACAAATCATGACCTGGTTTGACCTTTGAATTGTCTCAGCATCTAAAATCGAGAACTTTCTTTGAATGTTTATCATTTTTCACGTATGTATCTGTAATTCTTTTAAATAAATTCCTTTTAAAGCAATATCCAGTGGTTCACTCTTTGTGCTAACATGTGCTTTTTCCATTTGGAAATGAAAAATATCAGTAGGAATAAAAACTCAACGGACAGATTAAACATCAGATAAGACACAGATGGCAGAGGGGCCAAGTGAACTTGAACAAGATCTGAAGTGCAATTTTCCTTAAGGAGTCCAGAGATGGGGAGCTAGGATATTTGAAGGAGAAGTTCCAACAGACAGAGGACACACCAAGGGGGGGTACATCAAAGAGATGAAGCTGAGACTCCTCCAAAATTGATTTAAAGACAGGAATTCTCAAATTGAGGTCTCACTGAATCCCACAACCACACTTAGTTACCCTGTAGCAAAGCCACAAAACAGCAAAGACATCCTGAAAGTTGCCAGAGAAATTCACAACTGACATCAACAATGATGAGGCTTAATGCTGGAGGTGGGGGTGCGCACCTGTAGTCCCAGGTACTTAGGAGGCTGAGGCAGGAGGATCACTTGAGCCCAGGAGTTTGAGACCAGACTGGGCAACTTAGGGAGACCCTGTCTCTAAAAAAATAAAAAATAAAAGATGGAGCTTAGTGAAATAGTGTCTTCAATATACTGAGAAAAATCAGACACCTCAGATTTGTGCACTCAATTATTCATGAATTAAGGAACTATAAAGACTTTCAAGATAGTTTACCAGGAGAAGACCTGGACTAAAGGAATGTCTGTCTAAGGCAGGGTTCCTTAACTGTGGCACTCTTGACATTTGGGGCCAGATAATTCCTTGTTACGGGGGGTGGTGCTGAGCAGCGTAGGATGTTTAGCAGTATCCTTGTCCTCTACCCACCAGATGTCACCCCCTTCCCAGTTGTGACAACCAAAATTGTCTTCTCCAGACGTAGCCAAATGTACCTCAGTCTAAAGCTGTTTTCCAGGAATAAAGAACACAATGCCAGAGGAAGCTGTGCCCCAGACAAGGTCAGAGCCCCCCAGTGTCCATTCTTCACTTTTCCCAGTAACAGAAACGCTGGTTTTTAGTTAGGCGGAGACTGGGAGGCCGGCACCTCGTGAAATATTTGGCCGGGTTGCAGCCTGTTTTAATTTTGAGGGTAGATTCTAATTTGACCAAATCTGTGGCATTAGGAAAACATTAAGAGTTCAGACTGGTGGTTTTGTTGGCTCCTTCTTGGCTGCTTTTAACAAAGTCCTATGAGAAAGATGGTCTCTGGCTGGAGTTAGCCACTGTGCAAGGACAGCTGGAAGGACCCGAAGTGTTGCTAATATAGGTAACTCTCAACTGGCCTCCCACACCGGGAGTTGAATAATTTGGTGTCTTGCAAGTTTGAAAAAACCAACCACTTCTGTACACTCAACGAAGGCAGCTGTGAGCTGTGGCTCTGAGGACAATCTTGGCAGGAGATAACACTGGTGCTGCCAGCAAAGACGGGATTTAGGGTGTTGCTTTTCATAACCTATTAGATTAGCAAACATGAAGAGATCTGGCCAAATTGAGTGTTACTAAAAGGAACTCAAAGGCCGGCTATAATTTGGCATTATTTCATAGAGTTGGACATAGGCATCCCCAGTGAGCCAGGACAAAAACAGGAAAGAGCCGCTGTCCATCAGGAGTGGACTGGATATCAGTTGTGTTATTGTCATACACAGAATATCATGGAAAAATGAAAATAAAGCACACTCCATGCAAGGACATGCATAAAACTAACAAACATAATTTTGAGCAAAAGGTACAAGACAAAATACTTTGATTCCATTTATATAAAGCACAAAAACAGGCAAAAGTAAACTATATTGTTTAAACATGTCTGTATCACTAGTAGTAACATTGTATAAAAGTTGTGGGCTACTTTTGGCCTGAAGGAGGAAAGCAACCAGACAATAGTAAGTGAATGAGTGTATGTGAAGATTATATGGAACCAAAATTTCAATGTCCCTAAATGAAGTTTTATCAGAACACAACTATACTCATTTATATATATAGAAAGACTTATTATAAGGAACTGGCTCATACAATTACGGAGGCTGGCAAGTCCAAAATCTGCAGGCTGGGGAGACCCAGGAGAACCAATATTCCAGTTAGGGTGCAAAGGCCACCTGCTGTAGAACGCGAAGAGCTGATGCTGTGGACGAAGTATGAAGGCAGTCAGCTGAAGATTCTCTCCTGCTCAGGGGAGCCCAAACTTTGTTCTATTCAGGCCTTCAACTGATCGGATACAGCTCACCCATATTATGGAGGGCAATCTGCTTTACTCAAAGTCCACCAATTTAAATGTTAATTTCATCCAAAAGCATTCTCACATAAACACCCAGAATAATGTTTTACCACATACCTGGGTCACCCATGGCTCAGCCAAGTGGATGTCTAAAATTAACCATCACACTCCATTCCTCCCACCTTGCAGCTTCCTCTTACATCCCTTGAAGGTAGAGCCTAACGGGACCAGCTGGCAAGGCAGAAATGTGCTCGTTCTTTGTTTCATGCGTTTTTCACTGTAAGTAGGTGGAATCACATGGTATACATTCCTTTGTGTCGGCTTCCTTTTCATTAAAATTCTGTTCAACAGATTCATCCCTGCTGTGAACCTCTGGTTGATTCATTTTCACATGGAAGAGTAGACAGCACCAGTGAGCACAGAAGATCTCAGCAGGTTAACTTTTCAGCAGCCTAACAAGGAGACTGGAAAATAAAGCACCAGAGGAGAGGAAATAGATATTGTCGGTCACTCACAACCCAAAGCTTTCTGGGAAGCTAAGTCTCATAGCTCTTTTCACCTTTGCAGCTGAGTTAGAAGGGCAGGTTTAGGATGCAGAGATGCTGAAGAAGGGAAACAGGACAGACGACTCAGCGCAGTCTCAGAAAGCTGTTCCCAAGACCCATGTCAGGCCACTCCTGTTGGGTCTTAGGGGTTATGAGAAAAATGCCCAGGGAGGAGAGTGGGGAAGGTTCGGGAATTCAAGGAACAAGTTCTGAATCCTGATCTTAGAGTGACCAGACCTGGAGAGACAGTGGGAAAGTCAAGAACAATCAGCTCCCTTTCCTTCTTACCATGGCAAATGCACCTGTGCCAGGGCCAGCTTTGCGGGCGCGCAGCCTGGGCAGTCGTGCAGGGCCCCGCACTCAGGAGGCCCCGCAGCTGTGCTAATGCACTTTCTGCCCTGAGATTCTGAGTGATTTTGAACATTTTACACTGGACTTGGCAAATTAGCTGGTCATGATTAGGTTTCAAGTCAGCCCCAAAGCAATATTTGGAAGGCCAGCACAGAGGCCCCACTGAGAGGATGAATGGCTGTTGAGAGCTGAGAACTATCTAAGACTCTGTGGCAACCCCTTTGGAAAGCAGCTGGACATTTCTTCAAATGTTAAACACAGGGTTACCATATGATCCAGACAACTGCATGTAAAATCGTCTCATGTGGCCCCTTTAAACATACAGAACATAACTATTAGAAAGAGATAGAGAAAGGAATTTTGTAAAACGTTGTTTACCCTGGCCAAGTTGAGCTGAGTTTATTTCCCACGCTATGGCATACTATTTCTTACTGACATGTCTAGAGTAGCTGCTATGTCCTGCACACCAGGTCAAATTACATAATATCATCCATGTAATGGACCAGTGTGTCATCCTAAGGGTGGAAAGTTGACCAAAGTAGCCATGAACTGGATTGTGACCAGGGCAGTAGAATGCGTGCAGTCTTGAGTTAGGGTGGTGAAGGTGTATCCAGCTGAAAGCAAACTGCTCTTGATGGTCTTTACTAACAAATCCAGAGGGAAAAAAGCATTCGCGAAATCAGTAACTACAACCCAGGCGTCAGACGTGCGGTTTGCTCACCACTGAAACCACACGTGGAAACGGCACCTGCACTTGGAGTCACTACTCAGTGAAGTTTATGATGATCCACTCGGCATTCTCCAAGATTCACCTGTCTTCTGCTCAGGCCACACAGGCGAGTTGAACGGGGATGTGGCTTCAAGTCTGATGGTGGCACTAATCTTGGCAATCCCTCAGGAATGCAGCATTGCTTTGCTTTACTATTTTTTGTAAGTAGAGGCAGCTCTAGTGGCTTCCCATTGGCCTTTCCTGGAATAATAGCTTTGACTTCATTGGATCAGGAAACCAATGTGGGATTCTGCCAGTTGCTGAGTATGTTTATTCTAAGTACGCATTCCAGAACCGGGGAAAGAACCGTAGCACGGGGCCAGCAACCTACTATGCCTACCGTGAGATGGATCTGAGCCTAAAAGCCCATTGATCACCTGACCTCCTCACACTGATACCCTGAGGAACTGTGGTGGCATCTTCAGTCTCCTGTAATTAATGTTAGTTCAGAACCAGGGTCTGGCAATCCCAGAAAAGTCTCATTATTTGCCCTTCCCAATGCACAGTCACGGTGGTACATGGCTCTGGGTGCCTCTGGGGAAGGCTGGGAAGATTAAAAGTACAAATTACTCTCATTGTAGCAGGGTCTTTCCTGAAAGGGACCTGGCCTATCCTTTAATCAGGAAGCTCTGGGTCTGTGAACTAGCTCAAGTGTGGGAATTGAGCAAGGGAGTATAACTGTCTTGATAATTCAAGTCAGATTCACTAGACCTGGAGATTTTCCACTTATATAGGTCAAGTAAAACCTTAGTAGGCTGCCCTTCCATTTCCGTTCTCAGGACATCATGATCAACTAGCCAACACCAAAGATCTCTGAGGATCAGACCGTTCAGTTTTGCATCAGCTCCACTGTGCACTAGCGACCACATCCATTGTGTTGATGACCAAACGCCAGCACATGGTCCCAGCCTCAGGATTCCATCATCCCCATTGCATTCAGGAATCCCAGGGTGATGGTAGCATTTCCCACTGTTATTTGACCTGTGTAGAATACCTGGGACTCTCCACGTGAATTTAATTCTCATAGTCTTGATGAAAGGAGTGTTGTCTGGACCTTCCCTGGGTGGGTGGGCAGTTACTACAAGATAAATACACTCACTCTCCCTGAGAGTTCAGATAGCTTCCTCTAGCATACCGAGGAAGTTCCAGCATTTCAACTCATTTGGTGTAGGCTATGTTTAGGTCCACTATTCACTCAACCAGCAAGCAACTGTTAGAGCCATTCTCAGCTTCTCAAGTTAAAACAATGAACCCCAAATCTCTGCTTAATGATCCTGTATCAGTAAATTTGGCCTGATCTCACTTTATATTCCTTCCACCATGATCCTACACCCTTAAGATCCATTCCTACACATCCCCCAGGTTTCTGTCAGCAAAAATGGGCAAAATTATGCAATCTGGGGGGTGTATATTTCCTCACACTTTGTACTCCACCCTTTGAGGCCTAGTGGAACATGAGTCAAGTTGTAGGTTTAGATGCAAAAAAGGGCGGTGGGAGTTAAGTCCTAAGAAGTATCAGAGTTTTGGAAGACACACAGACCTCAGGGGAGGTCATTACATGTTCTTCAGGCATAATGCGGTCCAACCAACACTTGCAGTTCAATCTGTGACCTCTTCTCTCCTCCTCCCCCCAGACACCAGCATCAGTGGCTGGTGCTTTGGGACAGGAGCATGGGTCCCAAAGCCATGGGGCCCCTCCTCTGAGCTCAGACGCCAACATCAGCTCAGCAGCACTGCCCTCCTCACAGGTCTAAGCTCAGCTCCACAAGGCCTCCTCTTCCAATCTCCTGCCTTTGACAACTCTAACCACTCCTTTGTTTTTGCTTTGAAGTTTGCCCCATGGGAGGAGAGATCAACACTCTACCACCACCCAAAGTGGTTCGGATGTTAAGACCAATGATACTGCACACACCAGGAGATTATGAAAAAGCTTACTATTCATGTGAGGCTTTCTGGGAAGCACAGAGCAGGCACCCAGGCCAGTTGGCTTGGCTGGAGTGACAGGAGGGGCAAGTGGCTCTGGGTTTTATTGTGGTTAGGGGATGAGGGTTTAGTGCACAGCCAAAGCTAAGGTTTGGAAAGTTGGAACTTCCTCTCTGGTGCAGAAGTGCCTGGGCTTTCTTATCAGCTTGCCCAGATATGGGGCAAAGTGAGGGGGTAGACCTGAAGGCTGTCAGCAGTCAAACATCAAACATGGGGACAGACTCTTAGAGCTCCCAGTCCTGGGGTGGTGGCTGCCTAGCAGCTGCTACCGTCTTAATATCCTAGCATTCTCTTTTTGCCTAGTCACTTAAATATAGTCAACACTTCTTCATAAGTTCTCTTTGTTAAATAATTGGTATGGTTTCTGACTCCTAAAACCTGGCTGATAAAAATCTCCTTGCTGTTCTTACTAAGGTTAGCATTAACTTAAAAAGGTGTGTTAGTTGGCATGTAAATATTAATTCACCTTTTGCTCACCTATCTAATAAAACAGAATGGCTAAAAAGCATCTCTGTCCCGGGATCCTATTTCTTCCTTAAAATTATTGGCTGGGCATGGTGGCTCCCACCTGTAATCCTAGCACTCTGAGAGGCCGATAGGGAGGACTGCTTAAGGACAGGAGTTGGAGACCAGCCTGAGCAAGAGTGAGACCCTGGCTGGTCCAAAGGTAGTGAGTTATCTCACTTGATTGTTCATAGTCAGTTACAGATTGAACTCCTTGTTCTACTACTTAACCACCCTCCTCATTACTGCACTTGACTAGTCTTAAAAAAAAAAAATTAAAAAAAAAAGAGACCCTATCTCTACTAAACATAGAAAAATTAGCTGGGCGTGGTGGTGCACACCTATAGTCCCAGCTACTTGGGAGACTGAGGCAGGATTGCTTAAGCCCTAGAGTTTGAGTTATGATGACATGACACCACTGCACTCTAGCCAGGATGAGAGAGAGAGACTCTGTCTCAAAAAAAAAATAAAGAGAAAGTATGAGTCTATAGCTTCTGGCTTCACTTGCTATTTTTAGGCAAGGAGGAATTAAAATGGAGTTTAAAATGTCCTATAAACTGCATGTCTTGAAGATCATGTGTCAGTACATGGAGAATATTCTCGTTTTTTCAAACTGTTGCATGCTATTGCATCACAGATGTACTGGAGTTATTTAACCATTCCTTTACTAACAGCCATTTGTGTTGCTCCTTACTTTTGCAGGCAAGGAGACCGAAGGCTTAAAAGATTAACTGGCTTATTCTAAGTAACATCATGTAAATGGCAGAGACCATGCTTAAGAAATATTTTTATTTTGAAATACTTTAAGCAAACAATTAAAAAGAACCCACCATGTTATCCTGTTAAATCTTAAAGTTCTGATGCATCTGCATCAAGTTTTAGACAGAAAGAAAACACAACTGAAGCCCCAGGTACCCTCCCTCCCCGATTCCGTCAGCACCTCCTGCCCTGGGAAGGCAGAGCGTTGACGAACACGCATCATTCCAGCACAGGACTTTACACTTACTTCACACTGTTTGAACCCACAGGAAAGAGATTATTGTGCAAAACACTTTCTATTATATGCCAACAATATGTACATGCCAGACACTATTCTAAGCACTTTACATGCATTATTTCATCGACTCCCCACCCCCACCCCCAAACACCCTGTGCGTTGGCACTGCTATCCCATTTTACAAAAAAAGCAAAACACAAATAAGTTGAAGTAATGTGCCTACAGATACACAGTATGTTTAACTTTACACAACCTTATATAGCTTCTGCAACCTTCTCAGCATTGTTTTCTCCGTATCTGTGTTGAAAGATGTAACTCTAGCTCTTTCATATTCACTTTCCAAAGTGCCCAAAACCACCCATTTATCTATCTGTTCTTCTGTTGACAAAATGCAGGCTTTTCCCAATCTTGCTACCAAGACAATACTGCAATGAACAGTCTTAAACTCGTTTCTTTGTTCACATGCAGCTCCTGTAGGATATATCTAGGAGTGGAGTTGCTGGCTAGTAAAGTACACAACACACAACTTTACAAGGTTTTGCAAATTGCTTGGCATAGTATTTGTCACAATTTCCCCTCCCAAAGCAGTGTGAATTCCTGTTGTTTTGTATACTTACCCACACTTGGGCTTTCAAATATTTGCCAACTTGCTGAGTGTGAGATGGTCTGCATTGTTTTGCATGTCCCATGCCTTCACCTCTGCACATGCCTCAGTCTGCTCTGACAGTATCTGTCAGCAA
>RJWJ010006848.1:0-42068 GCA_004363605.1 Indri indri | reverse complement strand
AGGTAATTTTGTGCAAAATTTCCTCTGCATGGCAAACAGATAAATAAGCACCCAACCCTGGCCTCCAGAGCACTTGGTCTGGCTGCAGTGATGGGCATAACGAGAAACCCAGATAGCACCTAACACAGCTAGATACAGGCAACAGGAGAGGTGGGGCCAGGGGAAAGGGGCTTAGAGGGATGAGGGTCAGACAAGGTCAGGCCTTGAAGACAGATGACCTGAAGCAGCACAGACAGAAGTGTGGCACTCCAGGTGAAGGGAGGCAGGACAGTCCAGGGGTGTCCAGGGAGGTGCATGCAATGAAGTCAGATCTAATACTGATTACACCAAATTGTTTAGTAGTTAACACCAAGTAGTCAGACTTTTACCTTTTTTCCCTTTTACCTACTTTTCTTCCTTTTACTTAATTTGCATTTATTAATATTTCTATGATAATCACCTATTACTTATAGAATTAAGATTTGAAAACTCAGGTTATTAAACAGACTGCATCAATATAATCCCAAAATATGAACGGCTTCAGTATAGAAGGATTTCTATTTTTTTATTTCATTCTTTATACATTTTAAAATTTGATTGGAAAGTTTCAAATAAGAATATCTCATTCTATAAAAATGGCAGTAAAAACACTCCTACTTCATGTAGGATATGGTCAGGAGAAAAAAAAAAAAACCACCCCTACTGGGGCAGGAACTTTACAAGGTGCCAGGTGGCACAGGGAATAAGGGGATGAAACTATGGACAGAAAGGGGTTTCCATGGTCGGAGCACCAACTGGCCTCTGTGAGGGCCCTGGTCCTAGAGGTCAACCATCTAACCCAGAGTCTTAGTAAACCAAACTCTCTTTCACCAGTCCCAGGAGTCAGGCAGCACAGCCAGGTACTCTAATTTCACACACGAGGAAATCGAGGCAGAGGTCCAATGACTTGCCCTAGATCATCCTGCCAGTCCAAGGCACACTGAGCCTGGAACCCATTATTGTGCACTGGCACCTTTGGGTTGAACCTCATGCCAGCAGCAGGTTCCCCACACATGGAGAGGGCTATGTGAAGGTGAGGGCTGCCTGCAGTGTGCAGAGGCTAGAGATGTAAACAGAATAATGGTTAAGTATTTACATCTGCTGAGGGCTGAAGACCTTACAGGAAATTCAGAAATGGGGTATGGGGGAGGGTCTCATTTATGGAAACTGGCAGCAGAGATAACTACATAAAAATCAGCCATACTATTTTACTTTCCTTGGGTCTGTGATTAACTTTTGTAAAATGTAATTCAGATTCAGACCACATCATTTGTCTACTTGAAACTGTCCAGAAGCTCCCTACCTCCCTCTGAAGCATCCCAAGCCCCAGTGATGACCCACCATGCTCACAGGGCCTGGCCCTTCACCTCACTGGCCCTCTCTCCGCCTCTGCCAGTTGGCTCATGCCACTCTACCCCAGGGGCCTCCCTGCTATTTCCTGAGAACACCAAACAAGATCCCACCTCCTCTGCCTGCAACTCTCCTTAAAGATCTACATGGCTCACTCCCTGACCTCCTTCAGGTCTTTGCTCGAATTTTACCTTCTCAGTTGAGGCCCTCCTTCACCAATCTCTTTAAAATCACAGCCCACCTCCCAGTCTCCTCTGCTCTCCTTTGTCCACAGCACATAGCACCATCCAGCATACTATATATCCCATTGGTTTATCATCTGCAAAGATCCAAGATGGCAAGGTTTTTGTCTGTTCTGGTCACTGTCAGTTCTCTGGCACACACCAAGTGCTTAGCACATTTCTGCTGAACAGATGGACCGCTGCTGCCTGTGCATACCTGTGGGGTGGAGATGGCCACGGGGTACCAGTAGAGATCCATGCTCCAAACCATCGAGCCCAGCACCCTGTTCTCCACCTGCCATGGAGACAACTCTAATCCCCTCGCAGACATATGAAAGCCAGCTATGAAGGCTGAAGGCCCAGCCAGAACTCCACAGGGGGCAAACGGGAAGACTAGGAGTTCTTGATGCTGCTGCTGCTGCTACTTTTAAAGTCAACAGAATAGGCATCATTACAGGCCAAGCTCAAAGAGAAACTTAGGATCCAACTGGCCCCTTTCCAGCAGCCACAGGTCACGATGCCAGACATTTTGTCCAACCACAAAGGGCAATGGTCTAACAGGTGTGGTAAGAAACCGGGCTGAAGGTGCCCCAGGCTACTGTGCAAAGGCCACTCCTACCGGCCCAGGTTTTCAGAAGGGCTCCAAAGAACATGTTGCTGTTTTTCCCCCAGTATCACTTTCCAGCAGGTAGGCTGGGGACTCCCTGAGCTTTCAAATCCTCAGGATTCTGTCACAAGTTTCCAAAACAGAAAGGACGAGGCCCTTTGTAGAGGTTTTCCCCACAGTGTCTATAATTAAGGTTTCTCTAGCAGGCTGCTAGGAATCATTTACCCCATTGTCATTGTCAGGTCCTAGGCTAATCTCTAATATGGTTTTTCATGTGCCGAGCCAAGTTTGAGGACCACCTGAAGGTCTTCCCACACTTGCTGCATTTGAAGGGCCTTTCTCGAGTATGAAATCTCCTGTGGCTAATGAGGTGGGAACTCTTGCCAAAAGCTTTTCCACAAATGCCACATTTATGGCACTTCTTCTCAGTGGGTATGTTCTGGAGTTCAGTGAGCCTGGAGCTCTGGTCACAGGCTTTTTCACAATCTTCAACAGGCTTCTCTTTACTTGGTTTTAATTCGTGTAAACTCAACTCTGTGTCCTGACAGGACAACAACCCAGGCAGGTGGCATTCAGACTTTGCCACTCTGGTGTGTTTTCTCTGATGATTACAAAGGGTTTGTCTCCCAACAAAGTCTTTCTCACACCACTGACATTTAAAAGGTCTCTCTTTAGCGTGGATTCTCTGATGATTAACAAGGCGATGATTTCTATCATAAGATTTTCCACACAGATTGCATTTATAGCGCTTCTCTCCACTGTGTATTCCCTTATGATCTAAAAGAGTTCTCTTACGTGTAAAGGTTTTTCCACATTCTTGACACCAAAAAGGTTTCTCATCAGTGAGGATTCTCGGCTCCAGATTTGGAGTCTTTTCAATTTCATGACATTCATACTGTTTTTGAAAAGAGTGAAGCCTCTGATGTCGGTAGAGATTGGAACTCCATCTGAAGGCTTTGCCACACTCCCTGCACTTGTACGGCTTCTCTCCAGTGTGAATTCTCTGATGCAGGAGGAGGAATGAGTGATTACGAAAGGCTCTGTCACACTGGCTACATTTATAGGGTTCCTCTCTCGTGTGACTGCTCTGAGGAACTGGGAACACTCTGTCCTGCTTAAAAGATGGCTCACCCTCAGGTTTTCTTTTCATGGTATGCTTCTTCTTATGAACAATAAAGGCTGACTTATAGATAAACTCTTTGCCACATTCGCCACATTGGTATGGTTTCTCAGCTGTATGAATTTTCTGATGATCAATGAGGGTTTTCTTTTGAGTAAAAGTTTTGCCACACTGCTGACACAAAAAAGTTTGCTCCAAAGCGGGGGCATCCTGGGGCTGACTGCAGTTAGGATTCTGCCTAAAGTCTTCTTGACATTTATCTTGTTTGTGAAACTTTTCCTCCCGGTGCAACCTCATATGACGAGTAAAATTTGACCTCCACCTAAAGGTTTTCCTACATTTGGTACATTTATAAGGTTTCTCCTGGGTGTGAATCCTCTGATGTTCAAGAACATAGGCTTTACAGTGGAAGGATTTCCTGCACTGGCTGCAGTCAAAGAGCTTCTCCCCTTTTCGGTCTCTCAAATGATCAAATCCTGAACTGTAGGTGAGCACTTCCCCGTACTGATTTGATTCAAGAAATTTCTGCTTAGCATGGGTTTCTTGGTGCAGACGGTAGGCTGACATACGTCGGAAAGCTTTCTCACATAGACTGCACTTATAAGGTTTTACCCCGGTGTGAATTTTCTCATGTCGCACACAGTTGGAGCTCCACCTGAAGGCTTTCCCACACACCCTACATTTAAATGCTTTCTCTTGAGTATGAAGTTTCTGATGACATGCAAGATAGGAGCTACGACTAAAAATCCTCCCACAGTCACTGCACTTATATGACGCCCCCACTGTGGGGAGGCTCTGCCCATGTTGATGATGAGAGCTAAGGCTGAAGTCTTTTCCACACACATCCTTTTTGTTCCCTTTCAGTCCAGTATGAATTCTCTGAAGTAGGTTAAAGCCCCCAATCATGTATCTGAGCCCGTTCTCATATCTTATGTAGTCAAAGTGGTGTGAACTCATTATGCTGAAGTGTCTGCCATAGCCATGTTTAAGGGATAGCTTTCTCCCAGAAACTCTCAAATATGTAACATGTTTTAGGTCAAGGCTATTACTTCTTCCTGATACTTCAGAATCTTTTCCTGTCCTGTGACTGAAGTTGGTCTCTTCTTTCTTAACTCTCACTTGCATGGGGTTTCCACATTGATCCTTGAACCTGCTCTTTGGTTCAAAAGATCTGCTGAGCCCTGTTCCCTGAGAAACACTTGTTGCAAGACATTCTGATGGCACAGCTGGGGTTTCTGCTTCTTCCAAAGGTTCCGGATTTACAAAGAACTTGTTTGTTTTAATCTGGAGCTTACCTGACAAAAAATAAAACAGAAGAGAATGTGCTCTTTTCCCATACTTGGAACTAGAGAAGGCACCAAGGGTCAATGAAATGTCTGGGTGGTGAGGCTTTTGCCTGACTTCCAATACTTTTACAAAATAGTCAAGTATAAGGCAAAGCAAAGATGGAAGAGTATCCCAGATAACAGGGAGGAGGGGAGGAAAAGCAAACTGAGCACAGGAGCTAGAGACGTGCAGACATCACACCCAGCAGGAAAATGAACAGGTTGAAACAGAGTGTTAGATAGTCAGTGAGGGGAGAAGAATCATGGCACAGGAGCAACACAGAAATATACCCAAAAGCCAAGAGGTAGGGTGCCAAGGAGGGCCTGGCTCAAAGGACTAGAGATCAGCCTATCACGGAAGGAAAAACCAAGCAAAGAAGAGGAACAGGAGTGTGATGAAGGCTCCTAAGTGCAGGATGCGGTGGACATGGGGGTTTGGCAGGAGTACAGGCACAGGGCTAAGGAGCATCAGTGAATGAAAAATACATGAACAGTGAAGCCCTCCGGCAAGAACTGTTAATGAGAGGACTGCTGGGGAAGGGGGAAGGGACAGGTCTAGAAACAAATGGCCTCTCACAGGCCAACCAGGAGGGGAGAGGCCCAGGGGCCCAGCACCCCTTAGCAACGCTGTTAAAGATTTTCCTTCTAGATCCTTTTGTAGTTTATAAGCGTGATGATTGAGTTTTCACACTCACATGTGAGATGCACCTCCCTCAAACCTTGTTACGACATCAGCATATTACCCATATGACTTGAAACAAACAAACCAAAAAGATCTTCTAGCAAACAATGAAGTAAGCCACCAGTGATGTACTTGACCTAAAGAAAGAGAAGAGTAGATGTGGGAGGAGCAGGACCTGGTAGGTTCTCTGGAACTCACCCGTAGGGGCAGCACCTGGATTCCCCTTAGGCTGAGCTGCTTGGACATTCAGGCCCCACGGCTCCCTTGCTTCCAACCAGGAGACCAGAGCAGGTTTGGTGAATGGCCCCACTGCAGAAAAGAAGGGAATGGGATGGGAGGGTATATGGATCACTCAGAACTACTCAAGGACTCTCCCAGCCTGAAGTCCTGGCAGGGATGTGGGAAAGGCCAGGAAAGCAGGTTAAAAAAGCTATGGCAGGAGGCCCAGACTGCCGTTTCTGATAGCCCTAAGCAAACAGAGATAAGAGAGGAGAGAGGCTAAGAGAAGTTGCAGGCAAAAGGATTACTAGAATTCTCTAGAGGTGAGAACCACACAGCTACTCAAATGGTTAAATAACATTTTTTGAATGCTTAAATGGACTAAGAACTTAAAATATATTACATTTAATCTTTACAATAACCCAGAATGGCAGGCATTATTATGCCCATTTTATTTTTTTAAGAGACAGAGTCTTATTCTGTCACCTAGGCTGGAACGCAGTGGTGTGATCATAGCTCACTGCAGCTTCAAACTCCTGGGCTTAAGCAATCCTCCTGCCTCAGCCTCCCAAGTAGCTGGGACTGCAGGTGTGTGCCATCATGTCCAGCTGATTCTCTTTTTTTCTTTTCTTTCTTTTCTTTTTGTTTTTTTTTGTAGAGACAGGATCTCGCTATGTTGCCCAGGTTGGTCTCAAACTCCTGGCCTCAAGAAATCCTTCTGGCTTGGCCTCCCAAAGTGACAGGATTACAGGCGTGAGCCACCATGCCCAGCCTATTATCCCCATTTTCCAAAAGTGGCTCCCAAGGTGCTAGATTAAGTGATCTGGTTAGTAGTTACGCAGCCAGGATCTAAACCCAGGTTAGGTCCCTCTCTATGTACCACTACAAAAACCAAGAAGGGCAGTCCAATTGCTCAAGGCTTCTTGGGTATGGCTCCAGGTCATGGTCCTCAAAAAAAAAAAAAAAAAAAAAAAACCCAAGAAGGCACATGTAAAGGTGGATAGAAACCTGTGAGTACCAATGACTTACCCAGAGAAACCATGTTCCTGTAATTCTCCA
The DNA here is from genome assembly GCA_004363605.1 of Indri indri. Classification (NCBI taxonomy): domain Eukaryota; kingdom Metazoa; phylum Chordata; class Mammalia; order Primates; family Indriidae; genus Indri; species Indri indri. Next base: position 35,467 of record RJWJ010006848.1, on the reverse strand, counting down.
GCATCACATCCCTGTATAGGTTCCTCTGAGCCGAGTCCAGCGATCCCCACTCATCCTGGGAGAAGGTCACCTCCACGTCCTTGAAAGTCATAGTCTCCTGAAAAAACACTGTGCCCTAGAGCTGGTCCACAGCTCCCAGTTTTTAGAAGGGGGCAGGGGAATGGGCTGGCTCTGGGTGAGTAAAAAATGGATCTGGCAAAGGTGAACAGAAGACCATCACCCAGGAGGAGAGCTCTGAGCTCAAGGAGGGTAATCTGGTATCTGGGACATGAGTCTCTGGATGTGAGGTCACTAGACAGAGAAACCCAGGATGAGGAGAGCTGTACTACTCCATTAGGCAGTAATGCTGGGACATCAGGAAGGACTGAAGGCCCTGTGGCTCACCTGGGGCTGGGCTGTCAGGGACCTGGTTACCATTACCTGGTCTCCTGGGCACCCCTCTCTCTGGGAAAAGGCAGGAACCTGGGCAGCAGGAGGATCTGAAGGAGAAGAAAAAGCCATTGAGAAAGCTGCCCAGCGCTGGACGTCCCACTAAGCCCACTCTTCCCTACATACACAGGTCTCCTGGACCCATGAGCAGGCACAGACTATTACTAAACGTTCATCTCACATGTGTGTCTACTGGGGGCCAGGAAGGGAGCATGTGTGTGCTGGCGGGGGGGAGGTGCAATGAGGGGAGGAGCTAGCCAGATATAAGTCACAGAAGGGGTGGAGAGGACACAGATCTAAGGGCCAGAATCTTGTGAAAGGACAAATGGTGAAAAGACAATGCCATAGGAAATTCAAGAGGTATACATAAGGCTGGAGTCTTAGGGCCAGGCGGCGAGTACCGGATTGCCCAGGCAAGAAGTCACGTGCTCCTATTTCACAGGGAGGCTCCAGGTGGTCCCCCAAAGCAGAGCCGTTCCTGAGAGGTGAAGCAGGGGGCCATATCTGTGCAGATCGCAGGGCTCCTGTACCCATCCAGTGCACATCTGGGCTCTGGGCAGAGCCTGGGTCCTGGCAAGAAGAAAATGTTGTGAGAGGACATCCTCATGGGAATCAGAGAAGAGGACACATAGCAGGTCTCTAAAGGGTAGGGGCCATGGGAGGGAGAAGCCAGGTCCTGTATTACCTCCAGGCAGAGGGGAAAGCACAAGTTGCAACACAAGGAAGCCCCTCCCACCCCTTCACCTCCATGGGCTCTAATGACGGCTCAACACAAGGAAGCACTTGGCGAGTCAGTAACAGCATTGCTGTCAGTCCTCAGATGCCACACTGACGTCTCCCCACTAACCACCCCTGACCTGAAACTTAGAAATGAGAGAGAAGAGATTAGTTCTTGAGAGTTAAACTGATAATGGTTCATAGCAGAGATGGTCAAGTAATATCTACTGTCGGGTAACATCTACCACTCTAGGCACTGATATGCACAGAGAACTCAAAGAGGTAGGCTAGCTCCCGACTGCAAACTTGACTTTAATAGTAACACCTCCAGAGAGGCAGAGCTAATTATGAGGGTCAGCCGTGGAACCACAGAAGAAAAAGCCTCTAATGTAAAAAATGGCAGTGCCTACTGAAGCAGAGAGCAGCAAAGAGGAGGCCTTTGCTCTAGTCTGTAAGGCAAGGTTGTCTCTGATGTGGAGATGAGTATAGGAAGCTACAGCCAACGAACTTCTGAGTTTTTCTGCTCCCGTGGCCAAGACATTCTCTATACCAATATGAACAATTCTTAGCCTGAGGCCATTAAACATCTGATGCAAAGACACAGACTAAAGATAATGAACTGATCATCATGGTAATTTATCTTCTGCTCCTCTCAAACCCGACTAAAGGAAGAATAAAGAAATAATAAGAACATAAGCACAGCCACATGAGTTTAAGGACAAACTTTCTCAGGCCCTGGTTTTTCAGTGCCCTAATTTTGCTGAACTCTAGGATGACCCTGTGACTTTACATGTACCTTAAGCATTTCTGTTCATTTACAGAATTCGGGGGGCTTTTCTGCCATGACGACTTGCGATATAGTTGGCATTGGCAATTTTTGACTGTCCCTATGGGGACTGAGTAATAAAAAAAAAAAAAAAAAAAAAAAGAATTTGGAGGGCTTTCTTCCAGCCCCCATTGTCTTCTAATTTCTAAGGAGCTTTCAGTTAGGCCCTTTCTGCTCATCTGGCAATGTTTTCACGGATTTTTTTCAACCTTACATCTAGCTCTAAATGAGCTATTACAAAGCTGCAAATTTACTGTGTATCTTATTTCCTTTTATAAATTATTATTAGGCCCTTCTTAATACTTTTTTTAGTAAAAATGACAAATCCTCTTTTGAGGTATTAAAATAGTACCTAATGTTAAGCAAAGATATTTTCTAATAGTCATAACTTGTGTTGATTTATTACCATTTACTGTTGGTAGACCACGTTCAGATGTGTTATTTGATTTAATTTTTACAGTAAGTTTGGGGGACAAATATGTCAAATTTATTTCAGAAATCTTAACAGCAACTTTCATTTATACATGAATTACGCACACAGAATCACACATATTTTTACATAGATAAAATTTTAAAGGCGCCTAAAACAAAAGTAATAAATGATCTTTTAAAAAAACTGAAACAATACAGGAAGCGTCAGCTCCCCGTGTGCAGGAGAAGCAGCAGGAAGAATGCACCGTAACTGACTTGCTGCAGTTCTATTGCTGGGCTGGGACTGACTGCCAACTCTGCCAGGGCCAGGCCACGACAGGCACTCAAATATTTACTGAACATTTCTTACAGTTAGATCATTTCTGCATTTTTCTTCTCAATGAACAGAGGCTTTGAAAGGTATAACAATGTGGCCAAGGACACTGAAGGTATGGAATGAAGTCTAAAATTGAGATATTCCTATTTCCCAGCCCAGGGCTACCCTTTAGCACTCACATCCATCCCTCCTCCCCAACCGCCAACCGCACACACAAAATAGATCCTCAAAAGCTTACTGAGAAGCAACGTGGTACATGCAGACTGCCTTTCCAGGTTTTAACACGTACTCTCTCACTCAGAAGCCCAGAGTCCTGACTCTAGGTGCTGCCCCAACCCCCACAGTTTTACAAGGCTATGGTCAGTCTCGAGTCAAATTAGATAATATGTGGAGATGGACTTTGTATACTGTAAGCAGCTGTGTCCGAAGACTAGTTACTGTTATTTATGGATACTTGTAGACCCTATGCGGAGCTGATGCTCCTCTGGGAAGGGCTACCTGCTCAAGGGTCCATGGCTCAGGGTCTGTTTCTCAGCTGCTCAGGTGCCAAGGAAATGAGAAGGGAAGGCTTCCTGTGTATTCTACAATGCTGACAGTTCAGAGAGCTGCCCCTGCCCCCAGACAAGTTGGCTCACCAGCAGGCAGAGTTCACTGGGCACGACACACTTGCTCATACTCACCATCCATGGTGTCACATCAAGGTCCCTGTGCAGCTCCTCCAGCAAGGCCACAGCCTTCTCACCACTTTCAGGGTGATGGAGCTGTACCCAGGTCCGGAGTTCCCCAGGCAGGATGCTCAGGAACTGCTCTAGCACCAGCAGCTCCAGGATCTGTGCCTTGGAGAGAACATCAGGCCTCAGCCACCAGCGGCAGAGCTCCCGGAGCCGGCTCAGAGTTTCTAGGGGCCCAGAAGACTCATGGTAGCGAAGCTGCCTGAAGAGCTGGCGGAACAGCTCCTGGCCAGGACGGTTGAGAGTCTGTGGCCTGGCAGCCTGCACCGAAGTGTAGCCTTCATCCTCTTCTTCCTTCTTTACCATTTGAAGGCGTCCTCGCTCCCTTGAAGACTGGGCCTGAGCTGGATGGACAGTGCACCACCTGCCTGGAGGCATCACTCCCGTTCAGGGCCTACCCAGAAGAGCTCGAAACAAGTCTGCCTTAGCCGTGTTGCTGCTGGGTCCTCGGGAGCACCTTCTCAGCACTGCAGTGGATGATGCCATTTGCTAGGATGTCAGAAGTCACTGTTAAGAGACTAAAATAACCAACATTCAGGAGGGGATGAAAGAATGATGTCCATCATACATGGTGCAGTAAGATCCTGTTGGTTGGGATTATCTTTGGATGTATGAGAAAAAGGCACATGTACAAGAGCATTTGCACAGATGTATTTGCCAGTATCAAGCAGACCAGGGCTAGAATGTCACCTATTGGGGTAGTAAGCTAAGAAAATATCCCAGAATACAATAAAACATATATTGAGTTTATACATAAAAAACTTCATAAAAAACACAAATGGCTAATGAAAAACGTCAAAGAAGATCTAAATAAATGGACAGACACCATATTCATGTATTGGAAGACTTGACATAGTAAAGATGTCAATTTTCTCTAAGTTGATCTATGGGTCTAATGCAATTCCTACCAAAATCTCAGCAAGATATTTTTTTATAAATATAGACAAGATTATTCTAAAATTTATGTGAGAAAACAAAGGAATTAGAATAGCTAAAATAATTTTGAAAAATAATAAAGTAAGAGGAATCAGTCTATCTGATTTCAAGACTTACAGCTATAGTAATCAAGACTGTGTGATATTAGTAGAGGAAGAGACAGATAGATCAATGGAACAGAACAGAAAAATCAGAAATAGACCCACACAAATATGCTCGACTGATTTTTTAAATATAAAATGTGATTTTACTAATATTATAATACAATATTTTAAAATATCTGACCCTGGCACTGTAGCTCACATCTGTAATCCCAGCACTCTGGGAGGCCGAGGCAGGAAGACTGCTTGAAGCTAGGAGTTTGGGACTAGCCTGGGCAACATCGTGAGACCCCATCTCTAAAAATTAGCCAGGCATGGTGGCACATGCCTATAGTCCAGGCTACTGGGGAGGATGAGGCAGGAGGATCGCTTGAGCCCAGGAGTTCGAGGTTACAGTGAGCTACAATCGCACCACTGTACTCCAGCCTGGGTGACAGAGCAAGACCTTGCCTCTAAAAAGAAAAAAAAAATATCAAATAAGCAATTCAAAAACAAAACAAAATGCTGATTGAGAATCCCCTAATTGATTTTATGATCCACCAATGGATTAAAAACTACTGATCCCGCATCCCACTCAACTCCTATATTTCCCTTTTTTTTTTTTTTTTTTTTTTTGAGGCAGGGTCTTGCTCTGTCATCCAGGCTGGAATGCACTGGCATCAACAAAGCTCACAGCAACCTCAAATTCTTGGGCTCAAGTGATTCCTCCTGCCTCACCCTCCTGAGTAGCTAGGATTACATGTGTGCATCACCACACCCAGCTAATTTTTCTGTTTTTTTGGTAGAGATGAAATCTTGCCATGTTGCCCAGGCTGGTCTCGAACTCCTGGCCTCAAGAGATCCTCCCACCTCAGCCTACCAAATCTAGGATTAACCGACCCTGTATTTCCTTTTATATTAATAAATATTCATAACAGGGGGTGTCTAAGGGTTCGAGCCACTTTCAGGAGACAGCAGAGCTTAGTAGAAAGACTACAGAATGTGGGCTGGGCGTGGTGGCTCACCCCTGTAATCTTAGCACTCTGGGAGGCCGAGGCGGGCAGATTGTTTGAGCTCAGGAGTTCGAGACCAGCCTGAGCAAGACTGAGATCCCATCTCTACTAAAAAAAATAGAAAGAAATCATCTGGACAACTAAAAACATATAGAAAAAAATTAGCCGGGCATGGTGGCACATGCCTGTAGTCCCAGCTACTTGGGAGGCTGAGGCAGTAGGATCGCTTGAGCCCAGGAGTTTGAGGTTGCTGTGAGGTAGGCTAACACCACGGCACTCACTCTAGCCAGGGTGACAGAGTGAGACTCTGTCTCAAAAAAAAAAAAAAGACTATAGAATGTGAACTAAGACAGACCTAGTTTCACACCCAGCTCCCTAATTATTAGCTGTGTAACTGTGCATGCATCATTTTACCTCTTGAAATCTCTGTGGTGGGTTGTGATGTTTAAATAAGAAGCTACTTTATGTTTTGAGCTCTCAGGAAATGTCTGTTCGATCATACCAGGGAAAGGAGCTTGTGCTACAAGCCACATCACTGTGCAGGAGTTCACCCCTGCAATATGCCAAACTAATTTTTTATAAAGGTACAAAAGCAATTCAAAAGAGGAAGGATGTCTTCTCAACGAATGTTGCCAGAGCAACTGGGCATTCATAGGCAAAATAAAGAAAGTAGACCTAAACCTCACACCTTCTACAAACATCAATTCAATACGATCACAGACTTAAATATAAACCATAAAACTATACAACTTTTAGAGAAAAACATAGGAGAAAACCTTTAGGATCTACGACAAGGCAGAGTTCTCAAGACTTGGTATCTGTGATACTATGATATATATACATTGGTTTTTGTCCACGGTTCTGGCTCATAACTTCCATAGCCCTTGTTAATTCCTAAATGACGAAAACAATAAGCATATCTTTTGTTAAGGTATTTGGCCTTTTGTCCTCAGCTCCTGAAGCAGCACTGGAACAGCGTTAGAGCAATAAAGATAAAAGACAATCTTTTGTTATAATGTTGGGATACTTTAAGCCTCAGGAACAGGCCTCAGAAAACAGAATCTCTCTCTGACTTTCTGCCCTCCTTTCACCTGCTTCTTTTTCTCCTCAAGGCAGGCCATAGAAACTAAAAGTATATGCTAATCTTCCCCTGCTTTTCCATCTTGGAGCTGGCCGTAAATTCTCTGACCTGCCTTGCTTGATTGCAGGTCATAAGACCCCCATTTCAGAATGGGTCCTGCCCATACCTGGGAGGAAGGAATGCTGTACAGAGAGGCCAAATAGAATCTGAACAGACTTGCCTTGTTGGGATTCCCCACTCAGTCTATTAGTATTAATCATACTATTTTCGTCCAATCACATTTCTACATGGTTGTCCATGCTTCAATCATGCTATCCAATGAAGTCTACATAAAAGGACCAAGAGGGCAGGGTATGGAGAGCTTCTAGACAGCTGAACTTATAGAAGCTTGTAGGAAGGTGAACAAGAACTCATCCACGTGCCAGGAGGATGGTACAATTCAACTCCACGAGAATGGAAGCTCCCATATTCAGGACCCTTCCAGACCTCCTCCTATGTATCTCTTTATCTGGCTGTTTATTTATATCCTTTAAAATATCTTTTATAATAAACTGGTAAATGTAAGTCAGTGTTTCCCTGAGTTTTGTGAGCCGCTCTAGCAAATTAACTGGGCAACGTCCAATCAGAAATTAATCAATACAACAGCAACAAAAAACATAAAACACCCAGAAATAATGTGAACAAAAAAATGTACACGATCTTAATAGAGAAACAGAAAATTTTGCCAAAAGACATAACAGCTCTGAATAAATCTTAAGTATGGAAAGACCAATATTTTTAAGATGTCAATTCTTCCTAAACTAACATGCAAAGTCAATAAAATCCCAACCAAATTCCAGTTTCTTTTCTTGGGGCTTGGCAAGCATATTCTAAAATTTAAATCAACAAGGAGAAAGCCACAAATAGCCGAGACGACTTTTAAGAGGGGAAAAGATTGTTCTACCAGACAATAAGGACTACTATAAAGTTACGCTAATGAAAACACTGTGTATTACTGAAGGAATATGCAAATACCAGATAAAAGAAACAGTACAGAATCCTCACACAGGCTTATACACACATATACATTTAGTATACAACAGAAGTAGCGTGGTAAGTCTTTGAGAAAGATTTGACTATTCAATAAATTGTATTGGGAAAACTGGCTAGGAAAATAAACAATGAATTCTAGTTAAAGAGTTAGATTTCAAAAACAAAACTCTGAAAAAAGAGTAAGAGCCCTGTGGTAAAGAAGGATTTCTGGCTGGGCACGATGGCTCACATTTGTAATCCCAGCACTGTGGGAGGCTAAGGTAGGATAATCGCTTGAGCCCAGGAGTTCAAGACCAGCCTGAGAAACACAGTGAGACCCCATCTCTACAAAAAATCAAAAATTAGCAAGTTGTGGTGGCATGTGCCTATAGTCCTAGCTACTTGGGAAGCTGAGGCAGGAGGATCACTTGAGCCCAGGAGTTCAAGGTTGCAGTAAGCAGTGATCACACCACTACACTCCAGCCTGGGTGACAGAATGAGACACTGTCTCTTAAAAAAAAAAAAAAAAAAGATTTCTTAAACAACAAAAGGAATAGGGTGATTGTATTATACTATTAAGAGACATATTATGCATTGTGACTAAAAAGTTAATGGTAGCCACAAGGCCCAATTAAGCATCTCACAGGGCCTGCACAACATGTCACTTAGTATGATGCAAACTGGCCCAGGAACTTCTAGGATACAAGGTCACCTCAGCACAGATGTAACTCTCAGAAACCTTATAACAAATCTTACTCTTACAGGAACAGTTTAAACTTCCTTATGAAAGAAACACCCAGTAAGGCCCAGACTGAATACAACTATAAAAAATGAGAAGGATTCCCCAAACTTTGAGAATGGTTGTGCATCATCCTGTTCAGTACATCTGACCCCTAAATGTACCTGGCCCATGCCGCCAGCCTATTCCCACCATCAGTCTTGTAAGAGTGCTGCCAGAATAAACTGCCTGAGCATCAGAAAGTGTCTTAAGATTCATCTTCGGTGCAGATCAAACTAAAGGGGAGAAGTGGCCTCTGGGGAAGCTGGTCACCTAGAAGCACCCAAAATCCCCAACACAATAGTGATATATTTGACTACATTAATATGAAAAAAGCTCAAAAAATAAAAATCCAACGCAAACCACTGATAGAAGTGTAAATTTATATAGCCATCAGGAAGGGTAGTTTGAAAGTCTGCAGTAAAACCAAAAAGGCACATTCCTTATGCCCCAAACTTGTAGGGCAGATAGAAGAAGAGAAAGAAAACTGAAGTATGAAAAGAACCAGAATGCTGCTAAGGGTGAAGAGAAATCTGGCAATGAGGTTAAAGAGAAGGAACTTAAGGACACAGAGAAATATTTTGAAGAAACACACCCAGCGGGAAATATAAAAGGCACTGACCTAGCTCAGGGTATGGTAGGGGTCCCCAGCCCTGGGAAACAGGAAAGGAAAAAAACAGGAAGAAACTCCACACCAGGAAAGAAGTTCGCAAAATTTGCTTTTGTGGCTTCTGTAACTTGCTTGCTTGAACAGGCCTGCACCAGAGAGATAATAAATCAGCTAGGAACGCCATATAGGACTGCAGCTTACACAAAGACCTCGCTGGAGATTAGAGATAAACACATTGTAACTGTGCCCTTCACCGTCCTTAAGAGATGTATAAAAGACTGTCACACCCCTTGCTTGGGGCTCAGAACTTGGACCCTGTCCTCTGAGCCTCACCAGTGAATAAATGCTCGTTGTCATCTTCTTCACCTGGTTTCTGGGTCAGTTATTGGGAGAAGGATCCTCCTTCTCCTCCTGCAACAAGGGAACTGACACCCACAGCAAAATTAGGACCAAAAATGAGTCTCCAAGCTGGCTGTTTTGAAGCAGCTGCTGCAGAAATGTCCTAAGAGGTCAGTGAAGTAAAGAGGTAAATAGAAGACTGACAAATAGAAAAACAAGGGCAAATGCCTGCGAATGTGGCCAAGATTTCAGTCCTTCAATCAAAGGTGTTAGCCTAGCGTCTAAAATCATGAACACGGAGAAAGCTGAAGACCTCATGGGCCTCTCAAACTCTGAATGAAAGACCCAGAGCACAGTGAACACTGCCGCCCAGCAGGTAGCTGGGCCTGCCAGTAAAATTTAGGTATCCTAAAGCTGCAGGCTTCCTCCCAAGTCCCAATTACCTTTTGAGGATGGAAGAAAAACTTCCTTTATTGACTTGTTGAGATTATACCACAACTGTGAACACATAGGCCTGGGAAGCAACCTGAGCTGGAACTTACTGTCAGGACTCTACTCCCAGAGCTTTAAATCTTAACCCAGTTTAATTTCCACAATGAAAATGGCTTTGAAAAGAACAGAGAACATCTTGGCATTTTTCAAGGAGATTTTCTCCTTTTTGTTATTTTATTTCTTTACTTCCTGGGCAATGTGACTTGTTTTCCTTTTAAAATCCCCATGAACTAGTCTCTAATTCTTGGGTTTTTCTACCAGTGTGAGTGTACATAAAATATATTTTATAAACTGATAATTGTGGTGGTTTACAAATGATGGTTTATTCTTGATAAATTAAGGTTTAAATCATAGTTATATAGCCAGATAAAAGAATTGCTTGATTGATTTGTCTGATTAATGATTGCCATCTGCTTCTGTGAATTTGCTTGCTTAAGAATGTAATCGGTTTTTCGTCTATGTTCTGGCTCCAGGGTGCGGTGGAGCAAATAGTTCCCATAACTCTGTGTCACTGTAACCCTGACTTCACTGCCCGCCTTTGTTCCCTGGACACCTGCTTTATATCACGTAGCCTCCCCAAAAGATACTTAAGGCCAGTGCCATCCTCTAATAAATATAATGATATAGTGAAATCATGTTAATGAATACTATCTGCTTCTGTACAAAGCTTGCGGTTAAAAATAGTTAACCTAAGACTCAAGGCCTGATTGCCTCAAGGAAGTATGTCAAGAGTGCAACTCCTGAGTAATACGTAGCTGGAAAAATATCCTTTGTTTAATCTGTAACTTAAAATGTGCTGTACTTCAAGGATTATAATTTGTCTTTAGGCACCAGAGATCTATGGAGGCATCCTCCCATGACTCTGTGTCACTAAAATATTAATTGTACATCCTGCTTTTTGTTTCTTTTGTTTCCGGAACACTTGCTCTATGCCATGTAGCCTCCCTAAATATAGTATAAAAACTCTGTAAAAGCTAGAGGCCTTTACCATCCTCTCATACTGCTTTTACGCGGGCGGAGGTAGTCGCTGGCCAGCTAGTAAAGACTCTTAATTTGGCTCCATTGAATTCTCTCGTGGTCTGTTCGCGCCCTCCACACTACAACAATAATAAGCAAACAAGTTTCTAAGATAATCGCCACTAAAGACTGCTTTCAGTATGTACTTAAAATCTGAAAATAATATTCATACTAATTTACCAACTAAGAAATAAACTTATACCTAAAGTGCCCAAAACTTGGTTTCCAAATACTATTCTCCAATAAAATGAGGCAGGGCTCCTTGAAGAAGTGATTGATTCTAAGCTGGGGCAGGGAAAATATAAAGATGAGTGTTCTGCAATGCCAGAAAACTAGGGAAAGACTCAAAAAAGGATGAGGTCATGTCAAAGGGACACAGCTGCCAATGGCCAAAGATAGAATAATTCACACAACAAAATAAATAACAATAGCACTGCATTACAGCCCAAAGAATAAAATAAATATCCATGAGCACACACTAATGTAACTGAATAAATAAATAAAAGGAAGAGAAGGCACAGCTTTTTCTCACAAAGTATTCCAATGTTCCAATGAATAAGTGTAGAAGGAATGAGGAAAAGAGAAAGTCACATTCCAACACTGTAGTAATAGTTGCTGCAGGCAAGATCCACCAATGAATACTACTTAGCGGAAGAAAGTTAAGGAGAAACAGAGTATTTGTATGCAAATAGCAATCTTCCCCCAAATAATCATTGATTATAAAGGGAAAGTAACTTTCCAGTGGTGAAACTTGACAAGACATCACCAGATCAAGGTTAACATCAGTAATATAAATAATTAAATAAATATTAAATAAAACATATTAAATAAAACATACTGCAGTCCTATCTACTCAGGAGGATCACTTGAGCTCAGGAATTTGAGGCTGCAGTGAGCTATGATCATGCCACTGAGCTCCAGCTTGGGCAACAGAGCAAGATCCTGTCTGTTAAAAAAAACAAACAACCATAAAAACCTCAATCTAAGCACAAGAAAACATAAATGCAACCAAGCTGAGGGACATTCTAAAAATACAAATACAGAATATTTCAGGCCAGGCGCAGTGGCATGCTTGTAATCCTAGCACTTTGGGAGGCCAAGGTAGGAGGATTGCTTGAGGCCAGGAGTTCCAGATCAGCCTGGGCAATATGGCAAAACCCCCATCTCTACAAAAAATACAAAAATTAGCGGGAAATGGTTGTGTATGCCTGTGGTCCCAGATACTCAGGAGGCTGGGCAAGGAGGATTGCTTATGCCCAGGAATTTGAGGTTGCAGTGAGCTATGATGCCACTGTACTCTAGCCCAGGTGAGAGAGCAAGATCCTGTCAAAAAAACAAAACAAACAAAAAACTTCAAAATTGTCAAGGTCGTAAAGACAAAGACTGAGGAACTGTCACAGATTGAAGGAGAACAAGTAGACAAGACAACTAAATGTAATAAGGGATTCTAGATTGGATCCTGGCACATAAAAAGAACATTAGTAAAAAACAGATGAACTTTTTAATAAAGTCTGCAGTTTAATTAATAGTACTATATCGAGTAAATTTCTTAATTTTCAATGAGTGAACTATAGTAATACAAGATATTAACTTTAGGCAAACTGGGTAAAAGGTTTGAGAGAACTCTGTATAAGTTTTGCACCATTCTGCAAGTCTACAATTATTCAAAATAAAGTCTTTTTTAAGTTAAGAAGTTTGAACCATTATCATTTTTATCTGATTTATTTCCATTTTAGGTATTAAAGATTAATTTGACAATCAGCCCTTTATAAATTGAGGACATTAAATACTGTCAATTATCTCCCAATTTGGACTCATTCTTTCATTAATTTGCATATATTTATTGAGTACTTACTAGGTCCCAAGCACTAAGGTCACAACAGTGAATAAAACAGACAAAAAGCACTACCTTGAGGAGCCTATGAGGAGAAAGAAATATGGTATGTTAGTGACAGGTGCTACATAGTAAAACAAAACAAGGAAAGGGGAAAATAAGTTTAAGATCAGGAAGGAAAAGCAAAAGCTCATAAATTCAATCTTGTAGAACTGAGTTCTACAAGAATTCAATCTTGTGAATCTAACCATTCACCTGAGGGTCACAGGAATGTGTTCGTTCACAGGACCTCTTTCAAATTGTTTCTAAAATACTGAAAATTGAAAAATACAGTAAGTTATGTTTTACCATACTTTATGTATTTTTACTCTCCAACAACTCTCTGACATCATATTAATAGAATGGTTAGGCACAAATACTTCCTGGATACCAGAAGCCACAGGAAACTTACTGGTAGAACAGGTAGCATTTTTCATGCTTTTGTCAGTTTCCTTTTTAAGTGCACATGAAGGTTTACCTTCAAAACATTCCTATCTTTTCTGCTTACAGTAAGAAGGGATTGTTTTTCAACCAAAATATGTCAGCCTCTCTTCAGCAATAGGTAACATTGAAGAGCAGCCTAATTCTTCAGTCCCTGAATATGCACACAGCCATAGACATATATAACACATAGAAATTCCCTGAAATTGCTTAATCAAATTACTGCTCAAACCACTCGCTGACACTTCCCTGCAAAACAACCAACCTAATATTAATGAGTTTTCCGTTTTGAACTTTCTTAGCCATCACTTTTAGATTAGCATACAGACCATTCTTTGATCTCTTAGGCCTATGCAAGTCAGGGTACACTACAATGGTTGTAGGTTAGAGCTCTACCTTTGTTTAAATACTGCATTTCCTACACTGTCATTTGTCATTTTGAAAAACAAACACCCTAACAAACAAGATTTTGCTATTTTTCTGCACAGACGTCACTTGTTGACCACTTATATAGCTTCATGTAAATGTGCACTATGAGAAATAAACTGCAAACACAATGTTTTAATTATCTTGCAAAAAAAATGTTTCAGCGGTCATAATGCCAGCCCCAATTTTAACCAAAATTAAAATAAATGCATTCCACAAGGTCAGGAGATTATAATTTTTAAAAGGCACCTAATGCCACTGAATTATATACTTCGAAATGGTTAAAATGGTAAATTTTTATTTATTGTATGGCAAATGGTATGTGTATTTCATCACAATAATACTAACAAAAGCTTTTAAAAAGCAACAGCATGATCTTTCATAACAAAAATATGTATGAACATATACGTGAGTGATAATTACCCATAGTGCTTAAATGTCAGGAGGCCTGGAGACTAAGATTTCCGGATTGTGGCTACTTTTACTTTTTTTCCACTATCCTGTGGTATCTAATTGTTTCTAATGAACACAATTTATTTGCAAAATTGAGCGAAAAAACAGAGGCCAGAGAAAGCAGGACTCCAAATTCTCTACATCGGAACCCCGGATGCGAAGATGTCGCCGATGCGCCCCCAGCGAGGAGCGGATGGGATCCCCGGGCAGGCCCCCCGCCCAGGGCGCAGCCTCGAGGCCGAGCCCTGTCTGCCGTCGGGGCAAGGCCGAGGGCCCCGGCAGGCCTCCGCGAGCCCCGCGCCCGCACAGCCGCTCCCACCGTCCCCACACGCCGCCAGGACACTCACCTAATCTCGCCGCCGACCGACGGTTGATCCTCCCGCCGCCACCACCGCCTACCGCCCCGCGCCTTCCGCCCCGCGCCTTCCTCCCGGCTGTCCGGGCCGCGCACGCGCGTCGCCGCTCCGGGCCCTCCGCGGCCTGTCTAGGAAACTGGGAGGGCCAACGTCTCTGCTGCTCCCCGGTTTCGGGGCAGGCGGTGGGCGGCCTCTGGGCGGGCAGCGGGGTTTGTCCCCAGCACTCCTCACCTCCTTGCCTTGGGTACCTCCCTTCCACGCTGGTATCGCCGATGCCCTTTCGCGTCCCACAGTTCCATCAGCCTTGGCCTGTTTGCCGACATCCCTCCCATTGTGTCAGCGGGGCTGCCCTGGAGGCCTCTCTCCCCCAGGGGGAAAAAGGGATTCGAAGCTAGGGGTGACAGTAGGAACAGTAATACCTAGCTAACTAGTTTTAGCCAGAAGGAAGTGTTTAGGGGGCCACTCAATCTTCCCTGGGGTACCCTTCAACGAGGGGAACCAGATTCTGTCGAAGGCTCGTTGCCAGGACTCCTGCCTCTCCAAGTCGACATCATCTCATCACTGCCATACCCAGGGATATTTCTTTGTTCCCAGCCTAGAGGCACACAATACTGCAACCCGCCCCTAACCCCTATTTTTTTTTTTTTTTTTAATAATCCTCTCCCTTAACTAACTACTTGATCTTTTGAGTTGTTCCCCAGAAATGGTGGCTGTTCTCTAAGACAAAGGAGCGGAAGTTCTGAAGGCCCCTGGGCAGACTTCCTGACTGCCAAGATTCACCATCCCCCACAACCTGCCACCTATCACACTTAGCCCCTTGTTATTAATAGTCATACCACACCTGCCCCCAGTGTTAGGGGGCTAAGGGCATGCAGGTGGCAGGGCAGGCGTCAAAGGGATGTGGATGTGGTCAAAGGCCCAAGGTCGGCACCAATGAAACAGAGGGAAGAAACCACAAGAGCAGGAACTGCTAGGGGCTTTTCCCAAACTGGAGCATGTGGGGAAGCTAGGCTCTTGTGACCAAAAGTAAACTTTCCCTCGTTAACATAGTAAAAAATCACAGCCCCTAGCGTCATGACAGTTCCAGAGCCAGCCATACAAGGACAAAAAGTGGAAAGGTACCACTTCCAAGAACTTTCCACCCTTTCTCAGAAAAATCATGAATATTCCGCCCCTACTTAACATAAAATTGAGGAACCAGCATAAAAAAGAAAAACAACATTATGTTCAGCATCTCCTTTACGCACAGAGCAGACCCGTTCCTCTCCAGAACGTGCTTTCACTTTGTAAAGCTTCCTTCTATCGTTCAATAAAGCTTCTTGTGTGAGTTGCTTGCGTGCGTTATGTGACTGACCCGTCATCGTCATCGACCTGGTACCAGTACCCATTCTTCACCACTGGGAACCAAAGACTAAGGAACACTGAGACAGACTTGACACCAAGGCATGTGACCCCCTCCTTTAAAAGCCCATGATCTCCATTAGTTGGAGAGTCGGATTTGAGGCAGCTTCTCCTGACATCTGTCATATTAAAAATTCCTTTTTTCCTTGACAATCCTTGTTGTCTCAATAATTGGAACTTTGTGCACTGAGCAACTGGACCTAGACCAAAAACCCTCTTGTGGTTTTGACAACACTTTCCTCTCCCACAGCCTCCACTTGTTTTCTCCCATGGGTGAGTTCTAAGTAAGGCCATAATCCTGGAGGAGTAAGTTGGGGGGTGGAAAAGGCACTTGAAGAAGAGGTGAACCAACATTGGGAGACTGTCCACCCTCTGTAGGAGCAAATGTCATCTACTGCCAGTGCCAGAGAACCTTGAGGGTGGCAGAGCCAATGCCATAAGACCATCTGCTACCATTGCAGGGCAAGCTGTAAGCTCCTATACCCAGAAGTCAGGTAGCTGCAGGAAAGTAATTCCCAATGTTGGGAATCACTCGAAGTCCAAGTGGGTACTTGGCTGCACACAAGAAAGAATTCAGGAACAAGCGAACAGTGTAAAGTGAAAGCAAGTTTTATTCAGGAAATATAGAAGATCTATTCCACAGAGTAGAGGCTAGTTCTCCCTGCTGAGAACAGCCCCTCAGCCCTTTTTTGATTTCTTTATATAAGCAATGGCTTAATCATAAGCTAAGCAGGGGAGGAATATTCATGTTATTTCTTAGAAAGGGGCGGTGATTTCCTGGAACTGGGACCCTCCCCTTTCTTTATAAGGCCTGTCCCGGAACTGTCATGGTGTTGGTGGGAGTTTCTTTTAGTATGCTAATATATTATAATTAAGGCATAAGGAACTGCAAGGTCAAGAAGCAGCCAATTTCTTTACCATCTTGGTTCCAACTGGTCTTAACTTGTTCTGTCACCACACCCTGTTTTGTTTTGTTCTTTTTTTTTGAGACAGAGTCTCACTCTGTTGCCCTGGCTAGAGTGAGTGCTGTGGCATTAGCCTAGCTCACAGCAACCTCAAACTCCTGGGCTAAAGTGATCCTCCTGCCTCAGCCTCCTGAGAAGCTGGGACTACAGGCATGCGCCACCATGCCCGGCTAATGTTTTCTATATATTTTTAGTTGTTCAGATAATTTCTTTCTATTTTTTTTAAGTAGAGACGGGCTCTCGCTCTTGCTCAGGCTGGTCTCGAACTCCTGAGCTCAAACAATCTGCCCGCCTCGGCCTCCCAGAGTGCTAGGATTACAGGCGTGAGCCACCATGCCCGGCCCACACCCTGGTTTTGATCAGGATAGTTAGGGGCTTTTTGACTCTGTTAAGCAGTGTCTGCCAGTTCCCTATGTCACTGGTAGTCCTCTGGTATGTGCTCCCTGGTGGCAGGGAGCCAATTGATATTACAGATGGGTGTTGATGATGTCCATCTGTGTCCATCTGGATCTTTGCTTCACTCATTTAAACCACACTGAGTTCCTTTTTAATGCTGCAGTCACCAAGGATGAAAACAGAATGGATCCTAAACACCAGAGAGATGGTGATGAGGTGGAAGAAAAACAGATGGCACATTAAAACAGGGTAACTGAATAGAGTCCAAGGGGTGATTTACAAAAGTTGTAAAGGGTTAAGGAAACACAACATGGGGTGGTGCAGAATCCCATGGCTAGCAATATTTGGAAGCTATTATTACACCTAGGAGCAGGCTACCTGACAGAAACCTTGGCTTTCAGTTGAGGCACATGGCCAACCCATGGTTCAGCACAAAGGAAGCTGGGGTAATAAATAACCTGGACCTGACTCTCTTCCGATCTCCTAGCAGGACCTCCCACTGGTCCAACCCAACTGAAAGCCAGAGGGCAGTCCAGGAGGGTCAGCCTCCCAAGTCTCTCAGCAGGGCTGAGGACTGAGAGTGAATATAGAGGGGCAACTGGAAAATATCCAACACAAGCAAAAAGGAAATGGAAACCACTTGTCAATGCCTAATTTGTCCATTAATTTCCATTTGAAAGAATATTCTTAGGTAATTGATTCCATGGGGGTAGGGGTATTCAATATTCAGAACCACCCATACTAGAGAGATAAGTTTTGGAATTTTGTTTGAGAACAAAATTTTCCCCCTCATAGAGGAGCTGGAGCAGGTTCCCTGTTTGGGGAGTGCTTACTGGATATTTTTCAACATGATAGGCAGTTAGCATGGATAGCACCCACATTTGGTGTGCTCAAATAGATCAACCACACTAGCTTAACTAGCACTTGAAAAACTTCCAGGAGCAGCCACTGGGACTGCAGCTTTGTTTTCAATTAAGTCCTGCATAGCTTCTTGAAGCTCAAAGAAGTTCTGCTAATACCTGATTCCTCTGAGTGCCACAGCACTGAGCCTGTAACAATGAGGTTTCTTCACTTCTCTGGTTGGAGCCCTATTCTTGCTAGCTGTATTTCCTGAGTGCTTTGCTTCTTTTCAAATTGGGACAGTTTGCTTGGTAAGAGTTCTATGCAGTACTTCTCAAATTTTAATGTGCATACGAATACAAATCACTTGGGGATCTGGTTAAACTGCAGATTCAAATTCAGGAGGTCTGTAGAGGGGCCAAAGAATATTTCTTTTTTTTTTTTCTTTGAGACCTAGTCTCACTCTGTTGCCTGGGCTAGAGTGCCGTGGCGTCTGCGTAGCTCACAGCAACCTCAAACTCCTGGGCTCAAGCGATCCTCCTGCCTCAGCCTCCCAAGTAGCTGGGACTACAGGCATGTGCTACCATGCCCGGCTAATTTTTTCTATTTATTTTTAGTTGTCTGATTAATTTCTTTCTATTTTTAGTAGAGACGGGGGTCTCGCTCTTGCTCAGGCTGGTCTCGAACTCCTGAGGTCAAACGATCCACCCGCCTTGGCCTCCCAGAGTGCTAGGATTACAGACGTGAGCCACCGCGCCCAGCCCAAAGAATATTTCTAACACGCTCCCAGGTGCACCCCATGTTGCATTTCCTGTATCATGTTTGGAGCGGCAAAGAAACTGTGAATGTTAAGTCACTGGTTCTGAACTTTGCTGCACATTAAAATCCTCCTTGGAGCTTTCTAAAAGTCCATTCCTCATATCAGTTAAGTTCAAATCTTTGTGGGTGGGTCACTGGCATGCCTAGATTTCAAAAATCCCTAGGTGTTTCTAAAGTTTAGAACCTGGGAGTAGAGAATTCTTCCTTTACCCTGATTCCCTGCTGCATGTAAAAAGCCCATGCTAAAAGATTTTTAGTTCATTTGCTTCTTAGTTTTGGCATTTAAAATGCATCAGGATTCTACCTTCAAAAAAGGAGAAATTTCTCCCTTAGTTTTTTCCTCTTTTTTTTCTTTTTTCTTTTACACTTCAGAGAAGGAATGGGTCAACCCCTGAGAGAGTGGAGACCAATTTTTTTCCTCTTATTTTGAAAGGGAAAAGAAAGAGATTGGGGTACTGGGGTGGAATGGGGGTCTGGACTGTGACCTGAGAAAATAGACAAGATGTTAAAACTTGAATCAGCTGTGAACAAGTGCTGAAAGCAAACTGTCCTGGTAGTTTTTTTTAACTCCTTTTCTAGCCTCAAGGTCAGTCCCTTGTCTAGCGGTCCTGGCGGTGAATAGAAAATCAGATCTGATTTTTTTTAGATAAGAGTCTCTGTCACCCGGGCTAGAGTGCCATGACATGAGCCTAGCTCACAGCAACCTCAAACTCCTGGGCTCAAGCAATCCTCTTGCCTCAGCCTCCTGAGTAGGTGAGACTACAGGCATGCACCACACCCGGCTAATTTCTACTATTTTTAGTAGAGATAGGGTCTCACTCTTGTTCGGGCTGGTCTAGAACTCCTAAGCTCAAGTAATCCTCCCTCCTCAGCCTCCCAGAGTGCTAGGATTACAGGCATGAGCTGGCCCAGTTCTGATTTTAAATGAATTTTTAAATTACTCTGTCACTTAGGTAATGCTTTAAGTAGTACTAAAGTAAGTAGTACTAAAAAGGACTTAAAATTTAAAAACTCAACTCAGCTCCCTCCTCCCACCCCCATCTTTTTCTGTAGAGGGTATCCCTTGCCTCTGAACACAAGGGTAGAGAGAGGATCAGGAAACCAGAAAGGGACGCATGGGGAGTTTAAACTTTATTGGTAGTAGGCAAGAGGATCTCTCTCTAAGTCAGGCCATAGTCATGAAGAAGAGAAACTATGGAATCTTTGTTTTTGTTCATTTGCTGTAGCTCAAGTACTTAGAACACGACCTGGTACATAGCAGGTACTCCATAAATAATTGTTGAATAATGAATATTCTCTATATCTAACCTAAGTTGTTAATGCTTTTCTGTTGTGATAAGGATGCCTGCACCAGTGGCAGCAGAGGGTTCTTGACCTCCGAGAGAGAAGGAATTCAAACACAGGGTCACACGCGAAGCAAAAACGTTCATTAAAGACAGAGTACAGAAAGTATAGTACGCTTTCAAAGAAGGTGGAGAGCAGACTGCTCCAAAGGAGGCAGTAGCCCACATGGGTTTGGGTTTTCCTTTTTATGCTAATCCCTAATAATATGCTAAGCTGGGGGTGGACTATTCATGGATTTTCTGGGAAACGGGTGGAGAGTTCCTAGAACTGAGGGTCCTTCCCCCTTTCATTCAGTATAGGGTAATTTCTGGGGTTTGCCATGGTATTTATAAACTGTCATGGCGCTGGTGTGTGTATGTGTTTTTTATCATGCTAATGAGGCTAGTTCATTTAGGGATACTGTTGCCTCAAATTGTGCACATGCTCCAATGAAAGGAATTCCCCTTCTGCTTCAGATAAGGATGTTATAGTCAAAGTAGAATAACTAAATGGTCCCTATTGGCTACATTTATCTTAGCTAAGCATATTCACATTCTTGTGGCTTTCTTGTCCTGTTGGCCTTCTCCTTCTGAGCCCTGCCCTAACTGTCTGTAGGGTATCTGACTCCTGTCTCAATAATAGCCAAGTCCCCAAACAGGCCAGTTTTAGCTGGCAGGATAAGAAAGTCCCCTTCACTTTAACTCTTACAAGGAGGCTGGGCACAGTGGCTCACGCCTCTAATCCTAGCACTCTAGGAGGCTGTAGGTGGGAGGATCCCTTGAACTCAGGAGTTCGAGACCAGCCTGAGCGAGAGTGAGACCCTGGTGTCAAAAAAAAAAAAAACCTCTTACAAGGAAAGCAACCTGAAATAACCTGATGCTCCCTATTTCTACCTTCATCAGCCCTTTTCAGCCTATAAAGCCAACTTCCTCTGTTCAACTCATCGGAACACCCATTCTATTTTATATACTGAGATGTTGCTACATTCCAGAATTACTAATAAAAGCCAATTTTTCTTTAAACTAAATTTGTTGTAATTTTTTTTTTTTGAGACAGAGTCTTGTTAACAAACCTGCAAGCGGGGTTCTCTCTGTTGCTTGCCACATATAAAGCCAATTACTGAGACCCGAGGATTGTCAAGGAAGAGAGAGGATTTATTACGGAGGATGCATCAACTGGGAGGTGGGAGGAATGGACTGTCTTAAATTGCCTGCCCAACGAACAAGGTCAGGGGTTTTTTCTGGAGGTGAAATGAATAATGCATGAGGGGAGCGAGCATCACTACTTGTTTGGGGTGGAGTGCAGGGCATGCAAGCACAGTGAGAAATCATACTACATACATCCCATGATCAAAAAATGGTGGGTAAGTTCCTCCCAGGGCAGGGATTTTAGCAGTATAATGAGCTAGGGGTTAATATTGGTCATTCTTTAAGCCTTGTGCGTGGGTGGGATGCAGGGAGTAGGCTGTTCAGCACGTCCAACACAATCTGTGTTGGGGCTTCACTTATCTTTTTTTCTCCAAACAGGCGGTGTAAGTCTTTGTAGTTATCTTGTGCCTGCAAGGAGATTCTGCCATTTCTGGGAAATAAACTCAAAAGGGAATGCATCAGTGCAAGAGAAATTTACAAAGTTCTGGTCAGCAAATCTTGCTGACCTGGGAACTTGAAACATAAGAGAACTCAAAAAAAAAAAAAAAACAACCTAAAAAAATATGTTCTTGTGTATGGAGCTGGTTACAGTCTCACTCTGTTGTCCAGGCTAGAGTACAGTGGCATCATCATAGCTCTCTGCAACCTCAAACTCCTGGGCTCAAGTGATCTTCCTGTTACGGCAAGTGTTACAGTGACCGGTCCCAGGGGAATAACCGAGCAGCATGCAGAGTCAGAGAGTCAGCAAGTTTATTGCCGGCGGCCCAGAGGGGACAAGCCTCCAAATTCTGAGTACCTCTTCCTGGTTTTTGTCAGGTTTTATACTTTTTTGGGGGGTTAGTCTTATCCAATAACACATACAAGTATAAAAAGTTAACCAATTAGTAAAAGGATTAAAAGCCAATTAATAGCAGTTTTTACATGCAGTACAGTTATGATAGGCTTATAACAAACAGTATAGTTATGATAGGTTTACAACAAGCAGTACAGTCATGACAGGCTTATAACTCTGCTTAACTGTTTTGTGGTTTCAGCTAGCTGGTGCATATTGTACTTACTTGCTCTACTTAGCTGCTTTGTGGTTTTAAGCAGAACTGGCATGGAAATTCCCCAACATTCCCACCTCAACCTCCCAAAGTGCTAGGATTACAGGTGTGAGTCACCACACCCAGGCTGTAATTTTGTCTTTTGACAACTGTTTCTATTTTGCCTTTTGCAGTTGCCATTTTAATGTCAAGTGTTTTTATCACATTGTTAAATAATCTTTAAATTTTTATTTTTCCTCAGGGCCGTGAAGTGATCCTCCTCCTGCTCATTGACATCTATTGCCCTGAGTTGGGTGGGGGTGGGGCAGGAAGAAGGGAGGGGTGTTGGCCTTATTAGAGCAGGAATGCAAGGGGAAAGAAACCAATCATGTTAGTGTTTTGGTTTTTTTTTTTTTTTTTTAGAGATAGGGTCTCACTCTGTTGAGTGAGAAAAACAAAAAGAACAAACAAAAAAACAACCTAAAAAAATGTGTTCTCGTGTATGGAGCTGGTTACAGTATCACTCTGTTGCCCAGGCTGGAGTGCAGTGGTGTCACCATAGCTCACTGCAGCCTTGAAGCCCTAGGCTCAATTGATCCTCCTGCCTCAGCCTCTCAGGTAGCTTGCATGTTAGTGTTTGATTTCTATAAGGTCTGTTTTATAGACACAGACTTAGCAAAGCTTTGGCTTCATGAGAGCCCCTGTAGGAACAAAGCTCTCTTACAGAACAGCCTGGAGGTGGAAGTTCCAAAACTTGAGATAACTAATAAAAATAAGTTAATTCATGATGTTATCTTTCCAGTGACATCAACAACTCACTCGCTCTCTCTCTGCATTATTGCACGTTTACATATGATATAGTTTAAGCATGCACAGTACTTCCCATTAGGTGGGGACTTTGCTATTATAATTAACTAGAGGATATCATAAGGCAACTTAAAACAGTTTAAACCAGTCTTTAGACTTATGACCATTTTCACAAAGGAGCTATTTAAGCATACCCCTTGTGCTTTGTATTTCTTTCTGCTTTTTTGCTTTGATGTCTCTCTAATTTTGAAAGAATCCTGCTAAGAGTTCTGCCAAACATTAAAAGCCAGTGGTGGGGAACTTGTATTTTTCCCTCAGTCCCTCGTGGCCAATGGCGCTTGCCCCACAACCAAAGCAGAGAGATGGTGTTCATGCACCCTTCTTATGCTGCCTGTGACGGACCCCATTCCCTTCCCATTGAGAACAGATACAGTGGTGGGGTTGGGCAAGTGCCACATTGCTACAGGGATAAAAATTAACCAAACAGCTACTGTAATTTCACAAAAATGATACCAGAAAACTTGCAGATGTATTTGTGCTGGTCTGCTTGTTCTCCTTCTCTTACTCCAGGGGGTAGTTCAATGGTCACAAGACCAATGATAGAAAAACCACACAATGAGATCAGATGAGGAACAATTGAGCCACAAGGGGCCCATGGAAACAACGTGCAATGTAGGACGTGAAGACCCTGAGTTAACCAAAGGATTGTGTACCCATAAAAGAGCCTAAACTCCTCACAACTGGAGGACGGTGGCTTTTTAAGATGAGAGTCTGCCATCCTCTTCATTTGCTGGCAAATTAATAAACCTTCCTTTCCTTTCTCCTCAACCCACTTGTTCTCATTCTTTATTTGGCTTCAGGAACAAGTACCAAGCTTTCGGTAACAACATGATGCACATGTTTAAGCAAAACAAAGTACACATCAGACCTGGAACAGAGAAAGATATTCCTTAACAAGGTGATGAGCCCAGCACAGGCAATAGAGGTGCTTTATCTCCATGTAGGTAAATGTTCCAGGCCCGAGGGATGCACTTTTGAAACTGTGCAAGGTCCATACTTTATATTAGGGTTTGCTCTTGGTGTTGTACATTGTATAGTTTTTGACAAATGTATAATGACATGTATCCACCATCTTAGTGGCATACAGAGTAGTTTCACTGC
Organism: Indri indri; assembly: GCA_004363605.1. Lineage (NCBI taxonomy): Eukaryota > Metazoa > Chordata > Mammalia > Primates > Indriidae > Indri > Indri indri. The sequence goes on along the minus strand of RJWJ010006848.1, from coordinate 11,225 downwards.
CCTAAAAATCCACTGTGCTCCACCTATTCATCCCTCCCCATCCCTACCCTGGGGCAAACGCTTATCATTTTACCATAGTTTTGCCTTTTCCACAATGTCATATAGTTGGAATCACACAGTATGTAGTCTTTTCAGATTGGCTTCTTTAACTTAGTAGTATGCATTTAAGTTTTCCCCATGTCTTTTCATGGCTTCATAACTCATTTCTTTTTAGGACTGAATAACATTCCATTGTCTAAATAATATTCCATTGTCTGAATGTACCACAGTTTATTTAACCATTCACCTACTGAAGGACATGTTGGTTGCTTCCAAGTGTTATCAATTATGAATAAAGCTGCTATAAACATCTGTGTGCAGGTTTTTGTGTAGACACGCATTTTCAATTCATAGGGGTAAATACCAAGGAGTACAATTGCTAGATCAGATGGTAAAAAAAAGTATGATTAGTTTTGTAAGAAACTGCCAAACTGTCTTCCAGAGTTACTGTACCATTTTGCATTCCCACTGGCAATGAGTGAGAGCTCCTGTTGCTTATTTCCTCACTAGCATTTGGTGTTGTCAGTGTCTTCGATTTTGGCCATTCTAATAGGCATGTAGGGGTGTCTCATCCCATTGTTTTAATTTGCAATTCTCTATTGACATATTATGTTGAACATCTTCATATGTTTACTTGCCATCTTTATGTCTTCTTTGGTGAGGTGTGTTCAGGTCTTTTATTGATTTTAAATTGGGTTGTTCATTTATTGTTGAGTTTTAAGTGTTCTTTGTATATTTTGGATAACACTCCTTTATCAGATATGTCTTTTTGAAATGTATTCTTCCAGGCTTATCTTTTTACTATCTTGACACTATCTTTTGCAGAGCAGAAGTTTTTAATGTAATTTTAAAAAATCCAGCTTATCAATTATTTTTTTGGATCATGCGTTTGGTATTGTCATCACCCTATCCAAAGTCATCTAGATAGTCTCCTGTTGTGTTCAAGGAGTTTTCTAGTTCAAGGAGTTTTCACATTTAAGTGAAACAAGATCTACTTTGATTTAATTTTTGTGAACAGTGTAAGATCTGTGTCTAGAGTCCTTATTTTTTTGCATTTGGATGTCCAGTTGTTCCAGCACTATTTGTTGAAATGGCAACTTTGCTTCATTGTATTTCGTTTACTCCTTTGTCATAGACAAGTCAGTTATATTCATGTGCACCTATTTCTTGGTTCTCTATTCTGTTCCATCAGTCCAGTTGCCTATTCTTTCACCAATACTACATGGTCTTGATTAATATAGCTTTATAGTACATCTTGAAGTCAAATAGGGTTAGTCCTCTGACTTTATTCTTCTACTTCAATACTGCGTTGGTTACTCTGGGTCTTTTACCTCTCCTTATAAAGTTTAGGATCAGTTTGTCAATATCCACAGAATAACTTTCTGGGATTTTGGTCAAGATTGCATTAAATCTATAGATCTAGTTGTGAAGAAGTAACATGTTGATAATATTGAGTCTTCCTATCCATAAACATCTAAATCTAACTCTCTCCATTTACTTACTTTTTTTATTTCTTTCATCAGAGTTTTATAGTTTTCCTCATAGATCTTGTACATATTTTGTTAGATTTATACCTAAGCATTTCATTTTGGGGGGTGCTAATGTCATTGCTAATGTGTTTTTAATTTCAAATTCCACTTGTTCATTGCTGACATATAAGCAAGTAACTGACATTTGTACATTAACCTTGTATCCTGCAACCTTGCTATAATCACTTATTAGTTTCAGGACTTTTTTGGTCAATTCTTTTGGATTTTCTACATAGACAATCATATTATCTGCTAAAAAAATACAATTTCATTTCTTTCTTCCCATTCTATATACCTTTTATTTCTTTTTCTTGTCTTATTGCATTAGCTAGGGCTTCCATTGCTGTGTTGAAAAGAAGCAGTGGTGAGAGAGAACATCCTTATCTTGCTCCTGATCTTAGCAGGAAAGCTTCTAGTTTCTCATCACCTATGATGTTAGCTGTAGGTTTTTTGTGTTTTGTTTTGTTTTGGTAGATGTTCTTTATCAAGTTGTGGAAGTTCACCTCTATTCCTAGTTTGCTGAGAAGCTCTGTCATTTTGAGACAGCGCTTCATCAGGCTCACTAGAAGAACCAGCCCCAGGAGGATAATCAGGCCTCCCTGGAGGATGGTCCTCAACCACTAACCCAAGTGCTGGGATTAAGGCAATTGAAACTGAAAAGGTCAACAAGTGAGACTAAGGGGTGGGGGTGGGGGACTCTGGGTAAACAGCCGATAACTATCCTACCTGAACATGAATCTTCTCCAGCTCAGTTTCTGCTTTCTCTGAATTATTTATACATGTTTGCCAACAGGTTTTGGCAATAACACAAAGACCACCCTGTTCTGCCAGCAGATTACAAAAGGCTTTTTGGTTGTCCATCACCACCTTGGCTAGTGACTTTAGTGAGTCTTGTTGGTCTTGGATAGCTTGGGCTGTAGCATTAGCTATTTCCTCCACAGTCAAAGAAAGATTGTGCATTATTTTTTCCAGGGCCTAAATGCTGATGCCTGTATTAGAATATGAACTGCAGAATGAAACCAGCTATTGATTTGTCCTCCCAGGAGGGTGCCAGAAGTAATTCTGTAGTGGGTTAGCAGAGTGGGCTCCTTCTAGCCCTCTGTATGGTTGTAAAAGGACAGTGGGCCCTAGGACTCCAAGGCAACAAGATCCTTCTGGGGACAGACACTGTTGCCCGCTGAGGCCCACAGAGGAATACATAATCTGGAAGGGCACAAGTGACATCTGTCAGGCATTTGTTGTTATAATACTGGTTTGCCCATTTATATACAGTCTCAGCCTGTTTTTGCCCTGTGGTTGCAGGGTGAGAAAAATTACATGTAGTACATCCACATCTGAAGTACCAATAGAGGTCACTAATGCCCATCCCAATACGGGAGTCCTTCCTGTCATATCATAAGTAATATTAAAGCAGGAGACTCCAGAGACTGCCTGCATCTGGACTTGGGTCAAGGGAGTTACCTGGCACATGACCCACTTTGAGGATGGTCTGATACACTGTATAACAGCCAGGCCATTATAATAGAAGTATAGGACAGGAGGGACTTCAGTCTGGGTAACAAATCTAGCATTGTTTGCTTGCCTCCTTTTGCCTTATTGCATTAGAAGAAAAGTTGTGCTGATTCTTATGAGGGTGTTGTCATGCCAAGCATGACAGAGTCTTCTGTCGGAATAAGCAAGGGAAAGAATGATGATCCCACCCCACTTACTTTACAAAAAATTCCGAAGGCCAGAGATGTTCTTGTCCAACGTCCTGAGGTGAGGATTGCCTGGGTATAGCTACCCAGGCTGTTTGTCTGAATCCTGAGGCTACAACTTCTGCAGGGATCCACTGGCCCTGTTACTTGACCCAAACCTTTCAGCCTTGGTTATCCAATCCGGGGAGGGAGTTCAAATTCTGAAGAAATTTGGCGTATCTTATAATACTCTTCACCTTGGGATCAGGAGTCCTGGGCGAGACCAGAGGAACATTAGTGTCTCAATATTCTGTCACTCCTTTCTGTCCCCATGAGGTGCCGCAAATGGGAGGGACCTGAAGGCACCATTGCCTCCAGATTTGAATCAGGAGGCCCACTGGTGGCACCACTGAGATCCAGATCACAAACCACCACTGGGTAGTGCTTCCCAGCAGAAAGAAAGGAGAAAAAGAATGGCTGGGTATACTGAGATTGGGATTTCACAAATGTAGCCCAATGAGGTGACTGCCTGGTCCTTCACCTGCCCCAAGCTCAGTATTTCCCAACATGCATTTCAGGACTGTTTCTCTTCCACTGGAGTACAGTGTTTAATGTCCAGATGGCTTCTGTTAGGTGGGAGTACTACCCAGTAAGTTGTTCTTCCTGATTGCTTTTGCATAATTGTTGCTTGAGCCACCCATTCCATCATTCTGTAACCCTGTTCACCTGGCTGTGAGAGAGAGCACAAAAGTCCCTTTTTTTTGTTTGTTTGTTTTTTGAGACAGGGTCTTGCTCTGTCGTCTGAGCTAGAGTACAGTGGCTTCATCACAGCTCGCTGCAACCTCAAACTCCTGGGTTCAAATGATCCTCCTGCCTCAGCCTCTGGAGTAGCTGAGACTACAGGTGCATGCCACCACACCCAGCTAATTCTTCTATTTTTTGTAGAGACATGGTCTTGCTTTTGCTCAGGCTGGCCTTGAACTCCTGACCTCATGCAATCCTCTGACCTCAGCCTCCCAAAGTGCTAAGATCACAGGTATGAGCCACCATGCCCAGCCAAAAGGCCCATCTTATGCCATGGAAGATGCCCATTCCTGTGTAGCTTGTGCAATGAATGTGTTGCCTTGATTAGGTTGGAATCCTGCTGGATATTAGAACACATGGCAGAGGTGTTTTTAAAAGCTGTAATACTAGTTCTCGCATCTACATGGCACACTAGAATGGCAGTCCCATCTCCAGAATGTGTACCCATGTCAGTAAGGCATCACCAGAATCTGTCTCTGGGAACCAGCAGTCCAATGTGGTCAATATGCCTGCGTGGACAAGAGTGACTTTATTTTTAAATGCTATTTTTAAATGGTAATCTGCCTGACTAACCCCGAGTCTGGAATGCCTCCAAAATGTCTAGTTGATGTATTACTTCTTATGTAGAAACATCTATTCAATATAAGCTTTAACTTTCCCCCAAAACAACCCTTGATACTATTGCAGAAATCACAGGCTGTGATGCCAACATCATTCTTTCATCCATCTGCACATTCCTTCCAAAGTACATATAGTTTCTCCCCCAAATATAAGTCCTGGGTCTGGTGGGTTGAGTTGCAGAGATCCTGTTTTATGGCTGCCCAAGACCATGCTTCTGTACCTAAGTCCCCCTAATAAATCATCCTATGCAGACAAAATTTGTCTGCCTCATTCTTTGGTTTCTTGGCTCCTCTGGCATTTGGGGGTCACTTTGCCTATACAGCCCTTTCACAGAACAATGTCACACTGTCATGGGCCCTTTGCCCCCATTGATGTGGCACAGTTCGCCATGTTGCATTGCCTGGGCTAGTGGCAAGAATCACAGACTGCACTGCATCTTTGGCTTCCCTTTCTTTTAGAGAAAGTTCTCATGATTTGGCCCATTCTTGCACCTGAGGTGGACTTCCACATTCCATTCTGTGGTGGACCCAATCGGTAGGTTTGCCATTTGCTAAGCACATATGAAATCAGCTTATGAGTTCCATTCATGTTCTCTTTTGAATGGTCCTTTGCCATAAGTAACAAACAGGTCTCTTTCATAGTTCACAAACTGCCTAAATAGTCCCTGTCCCTACATACAGGAGTCCTTAACAGTTCGATCACTAATTTGCCAGTCACTGGACCGTATGGCTAGCCCATTTGCAACAGCCCATGGTCTGTAAATATGAGAGTTGCTGTTAGGTTTGCTTGCACAGCCATCACCACTGTACAGAGTTTGGCCCTTTGGGCACACTATGCTTGTTGAATCTCTGTTAAAAGGTGGCCACCCTTAAGTTGTGTCTTAGTCCATTTGTGCTGCTATAGCAGAATATCTGAGACTGGGTAATTACAAAGAATATAAATTTATTTCTCACAGTTTTAGAGGCTGGGAAGTCCAAGATCAAAGCATACGCAGGTTTTAAGGTCTGGTGAAAACACAGTCTCCACTTCCAGGATGGAACCTGGAATGCTATGGAGGGGAGAAGTGCTGTTCCTCACATGACACAAGAATGGAAGAGAGCAAATCAACTCTCACAAGCCCCTTTTATAGTAGCATTAATATAAATCCATTCCTGAGGGTAGAGCCTCCATGACCTAAACATCGCCCATTAGGCCCCCACTTCCAACACTGCTTTGTATTGGAGATTATAGGGGTTTTTTGTTTCTGTTTTTTTTTTTTTTAGAGACAGAGCCTTGCTATGTTGTCCAGGCTGGTCTTGAACTCCTGAGCTCAAATGATTCTCAGGGCTCCTGAGTATCTGGGACTTCAGATGCATGCCACTGCACCTAGCTGGAGATTAATTTTTAACATGAGTTTTGGAAGAGATAAAAACATTCAAACCACAGCAAGGTAGATGGCCACAAAAGCCCATTAGATTCCATCAGCTTTGAGTTTCACAGATCCCTCAGAACCAACCCATACTATCAACTGGAATATCTTTGAACCATGGGCTGCTCTTAGCTAAGGGAACACCGCCTATGGGCTGCTCAGCTGCTCTGGCAAGGCTGCTTCTCCATGAAGTCAGCCGACCCCCTAAGGTCCAGTCAGCTCCGTCTTCTATGCAACATTTCCATTAGTAGGATTAGTGAGTACTGTGAAAAAATAAAATCAGATCAGGTTTATCATTATACAAAAACTACAGATCATGATCTGGGAGACTCAAATCAAGTGGTAAGAAACTCATCCTACAGCAGTTACAGCACAGTTCATAAAGCATAAAGGAGGGAGTATTTTGACCTTTTTCATGGTTAGCTTTTATACATTAATATTCTTTTTTAGAAAAAGTAGAGCTGTTTAAGCTTAGTTGTCTACAGCTGGTTGGCTTAATTTCACTGAATCATGTTGAGAAAGATACATAGCTTATGTTTTGTGTTTCACTTATGATCAGAGATTGAGTTTCAGGGAAAGCAGAACGATGTAAGCTCTGGTTACATGGTAGCGGGTGGTTGGCCTTGGGGCATGTCTAAATTGTGGCTTCCAATTTTATTTTCCTTTAACAGTGCCTACATGAGGATGGGCAGCTCAGGTCTTAAGGTAAAACATGATGCTTCAGTGGTCAAGCATTCTGTTCCCATCAGGGTCCAATAGCAGGCTAGGAGTTGCCATCCAAAGGGAGTGTATGTAGCAACCATCTTGGGTAATTTATATATCCCAAACCTGAGAGGCCAGTGCACTCTTGTAGCAGTCTCTTGTTGCCACAGGCTCCAATCTGCATAAGTAGTTCCATAAGCCTGTGGGCTTCCTTGGCCTAAATGGCAGACCCATGCCAATGCATACTGCAGGCCTCTGGAGTTTGTTTTTGGGAGCCCCATTCAGAAGTAGCTGCCTTGTGGGTAGTTTTAACTAAAGGAAGCAAAGTAATACCCAGATGTGGTACGTGTTATCTCCAATAGCCAAACAGGCCTACCATCTTCTTTCTTGTGGGAGAGTGGGGGCTGCCAAAGCTGATTTTTTACTTTATCAGAAGTACTCCTCTGATTACTAGCCTTGGTGGCTCTAAGGACCGCGCTTGTTGAACAAGCCCCTGGATCTTATCAGGGTTGACAGTTCAACCTACATGTGCCATATTATCTATGACCTTATGTAGGTCATACATAGGTCAACTGTTTTTTAGGCCAGCAATGAGGATGTTAACATAGTGGATGACAGGTACTTTTGGAAATCACTGGACATGTGGCAGATCAGAGGAATTGAAGTATTGCTATGGACTGAATTGTGTCCCACAAAATTTGCATGTTGAAGCCATTAGCTCCAATATGACTATATCCAGAGTCATAAAGGCAGGAAAGAGGAAGGCTGTGAACAACCACTGTTCCAGACATGGAAAGAAGAATGACCCTTCCCTTGGCTATTCAGAAATCATCAGGAACACTGCCTCAGTTTCAACAGGCCAAATGATCTCTGACGAAAGCCATGGGGGAGTGACCCCTGCCTGGCAGATTTATGGTCAGGACCATTATCCCAGAGATCCTAGAGGTGACAGCATAGGACCAAAGAGGATTATTTTTGAGCCTTATGATCTCAAGGCTGGGCATGGTGGCTCATGCCTGCAGTTCTAGCACTTTGGGAGGCCAAGGCAGGAGAATCACTTGAGGCCAGGAGTTTAAGACCAGCATGGGCAACATAACAAGACCTCGTCTCTACAAAAACTAATTAGGGCATGGTAGCATACACCTGTAGTCCCAGCTACTCAAGGGGATAAGGCAGGAGGATCACTTGAGCCCAGGAGTTCAAGGGTACAGTGAGGTATGATCACACCACTATACTGCAGCCTGGGAGACAGAGCAAAACCCTGTCTCTGAAAGAAAAAAAAAAAATTCTTGTGAAATTTGCCTTGCTAAGTTTTGGACTTGCATGGGACCCATCATCCCTTTTTTCCTCCCAATTTCTCCCTTTTGGAATCGGAATGTCTAATCTATGCCTGTCCTACCATTGTATTTTTGAAGCACATAACTTGTCTGGTTTCACAGGTTCACAGCTGGAGAGGAATTCTGCCTCAGGATGAACTGTACCTTGACTCTCACCCATATCTGATTTAGATATTTAGACGAGACCTTCAACTTTAGAGGTTAAAGTTGATACTGAAATGAGTTAAGACTTTTGGGGCTATGGGGATGGAATGAATACATTTTGTATGTAAGGACATGAATGGAGGGGTGGCTAGGAGTGGAATGTTGTGGAACAAATGTTTATGTTGAAGCCCAATCCCGAATATGATGGTATTTGGAGGTGGGGTCTTTGGGAGATAATTAGGGTTAGAATAGATCATAAGGAGGGGGCCCTCATGATGGAATTCGTGCCCTAAAAAGATGTAGAAGAGGCACCAGTGTTCTTGCTCTCTCCAAAATGTAAGGTCACAGGAAGAAGGTGGCCATCTGCAAATCAGAGAGCTGTCACCAGCGATCAGTCACGCTGGCATCTTCATGTTGGACTTTCAAGTGTACAGAACTGTAAGGAGTACCTGTTTTTTAAGCCATCCAGTTTACGGTATTTTGTTACAGCAGCTCAAACTGACTAAAACAGTTGCCAAAGATATGTCCCTTCCAAACCCCTTACCCATGCCAAAAAGGAATCAGGCCCAGTTACTTCTAGTAAGCCTTCCAGGATTAATTCCCAAGTGATGCAAACTCTCCACAGTAATAAAAGAGAAAAAAAAAATCCTTCCAAATTCATTTTGCAAAGCCAGCAAAACATTACCAAATGGAATCTAGTTTGCACTTAACAACAACAATCACTATGAACAAATAGATTTTACTCAAAAACTATAAGGAAATTTCAAGTATTTGGAAACTTGTCAACGAATGAATTACCAAAAAAAAAAAAACAAAAACAAAAGGACAGAGGGGACATACCCCATAAAATTACAATGGATTTTTAAAAACCTGATAGAACTTAGCAACCATTCCTAATAAATAATAATTGCAAAACTATGTACTCTGTGTCAAGCACTGTTTTAAGTACCTTACACATATGAACTCACATATATAAACTAATGTAATCCTCACAACCCTATGAGGTAGCTTCATTTTACAGATGGAGGAACTAAGATATAAGGAAGCTAAGTGATTGGCCCAGGGTCACACACTTAATAAAGTGGTGGACCCAAGATTTGAACCTAGGGCACTGGGCACAAAATCTCTGCTCTTAACCACTGTACTACACAGTTTCTTCTAAAATTAGGATGAGAAGGAAACTGTCCTAAATGCAATAGAATATTTATCAGACCCTAAGAAGGAACACCATAAGAAACTGTGAAATACTAAAACCATCCCCGCTAAGAGTTGAGAAAAAGATATGGAATGCCCGTAATCTATTAAACAGTTTTTGAAGTTCTTGCTAATGCACAACATAAGTGGCACAGATTGGAAATTAAGAGATAAATAAATCATTTATTATATATCTATAGAAAAGCCAGAAAATGGAACTAAAAAACTATTAAAACTAACAATATAGCAAGGTAACTGAATCCAGATTTTAAAAAGTTTTTTAAATTAAAGCTTATACTAGGAATAACTTATAGAAATTGAGGTATGGCTTTCAAATGCAGCCAGTTTTCCTGCATCCAAGAGCCTGAGGCTGTTTCAGGATGTCAGGGCATTCGCTTCTACTGAGCACCTATACCAGACTGGTGGTAGTAGGCATATACAATTATGAATAGTGCAAGTGCCCACCTTCCAGATGCTTAGCATGGTAGGGGATGAGCAGACAAGAACCAGAAGGTAAAACTGCAGCATTCAGTAGGCAGGGTGATTCTACTGAAGACATGATCAGAAATGCCCAACTCAGAGTGGAGGACTGGACCCATGTGTTCATACAGGGCCAGTCTCTTCCCTGGGATCTGAAATCTCCCAAAGTACTGTAAAACACTTAAAAAAAAAAAAAGCCCTATCTGCATATCATTTAAGGAAAATAAAAATACCAAAAATATAGCTGAAAACATTTAAAATACATATTCACAAAAGGCAAATTTCCAGTTGTATCCTGAGGTCAGTAATTTTTATAGGCTCTGAAAAACTTTAGGTTCCCAATAATCCTTTCTAACTTTGTCTGAGATGTACCCCCCAGAATCAAATTTCTTATTTTCTTGAGCCTCAAGTCTCTTCCCTTTCTTCTCCACTGGCTGGGACATAAACCGTAGCTCATGAAATCCCCTCCAGGTTACATATCTGACATTGCCCCTCTAGCCCCCTCCTCAGCCTCTGTCAAACTGCTGATCCTGTCAGCCTGTTAAGAGGAAGTTTGGGAGATGGAAAGAGAAGCAGGTGGACACCAGAGGCAAAGGTCCTGCAGACTGGGGCCCAACTGCAAGGGTGGAAGGGAAAAGTTGTTCAAGTTCATGACTGATATGTGACTGTAAAAAGAGGGGAAGTCCTCTGAGATATCCTGTTTCTTACGTCTTTGGGGAATGAAAGATGGCCTGATAACTAAGGGTACAGCTCTCATCTTGACATTAAGATGGCACTTGTAGTTAGATATGGCCAGCTGATAAGGAAAACATATTAGTCTGATTTTTTATCTTGCCAAAAACCTGACCACTGTGAATTCCAATCATCCGGGGATGCTCCTAGCTGGAATTTTCAATTATCTGTACCACAGCCATTAAAGTCAAGTCTTCTTTGCAGTAAAGTTTGACTGCAAACTTTATTTGGGAAGCAGGATGCAGTCAGGTTTAGTTCAGAACTAAATAAGCATGCAAGCCAAAGTACGTATGAGTGGGTTAGGACTGCCCAACCCAATACACAGGTATTCATTCACACACAAATCCATTAGCTCTTCAAGGCTGAAGTACCAATAGTAAAACTTCCAAGGCAACACATAGCGGTCCCCAAATTTTTTGGCACCAGGGACCAGATCCATGTAAGACAACTTTTCCGTGGACTGCAGATGAGGGGGTGGGGTGTCATGGGTTGGGGTAGTGTGGTGCAGAGCTCAGGCAGTGGTGCATGGCCCATTACCTAACAGGCCACAGACCAGTAA
>RJWJ010006847.1:0-60349 GCA_004363605.1 Indri indri | reverse complement strand
TTTTTATTAAAAATGACTTATATAACATCCATGCACATTGACAAAATATAGATGATATCAATTGCTTTTTGCTCCTATAACTTATTTTATTATTTTATTTTACAATTTTACATGTCTTACCAATCCATTCACCCACTGATGGGCATGGAGGGTAGACATTTCACTGCTACAAACAATGCTGAAGCAAACATCCATGGCTTAGGTTTCTTTGTGTACATTTTTTTCTTTATGAAACTTTGTTCAGTTTTCCTTTTTGAACATCATTTTATTTTTATGGGTCATTTTTCTTAAAACACTCGATGCTCTATAGGACAAAATACTCTTCAAACAAATGAAACTATGAACATGAGAATATACTGCTTTATTTTACCTATTATAATATATACCTAGTGTTTAAAAAGATTCAGCACCTGAAAATACATAAGAAAAGTAAAAACTATATTTTTTGTTATTAAGAAGGGATTATAAGCATGATAGTGACTTCAAAGAGAATCGGACTGCATCTTCTATCTAGTGAAGTTCTGTAAATCTGTTGGACATGTGGTGAGTGTAATTATATAACTCCTCTAACAGTATCTTCTTCAAGATAACATGATAATACTATAAAATTATAACTTTTTTAATATGAATGAGTTGTAGAATACAACAGAGTACTATTGAGTCAGTATGTTTCAAAGGGAGTTGAAACATACAACGCTTGGAAAGTAAAGCTTTCTTGTAAACTTGTAAACTCAAGGCTTGGTTAGTACCATCAGGAAGAGGTCAGTGAAAATAAACAGAAAATAAATATAAACATGTTAGATTCAACTACATAGTTCCACAGACCTACATTACTTACTTATTCTAGCTTACCTGAGGGGGAGCTACCTCCCTGTAATTGTTGTTTATTGGAATGAGCACACAACTGGAATTGGAAAGCTGGGTTCCAGTCTCTCCTGTGTCCCTTACAAATTTTGTATCTCTGAAAAGATCAGGAAATTATTTGAGTCTTAGATTCTTCATCTTTAAAATGGGTATAACAGTATCTACCTCACAGAGCTGACCTCAGGATCAAACAATGTTTGTGAAAGTTCTGTAAAATTTAAAGTGCTATACAAAGAAAACCATTATTAAAGGTATTGCTGTTACTGACACGTTTTCAATATACTAGAGAGAGATGGATTGTAACTACCACCTAGTCTGGAATTTTGCTTCTCTGTCCCTACTAGGCAATCAGTAGGGCTGATAATGATCAATTGTCATGTGCCATTTTTGATGGCTTTAAGTTTCTTCCTTTAGTGACACCACATCTACCTACCTGCTCCCATCCCTTAACCTCTAAGAAGCTAAAATCTATAGCCTTTACCTGCTTTTGTTTCTTTATTGGGTACCACTAACCCAATGCTTATGGGGAGGACAAAGCTACAGTCATCCCCTTAAATGAACTTAACCAATACGATGAAATCAGTTTGGTTTCATTCATTGCTTCTTATTGTGTACCCTGGTACCACAAACTCCTACTTTCTTCCCCATGATAATTTAATGGAAAAGGAAAGAAGTGAATTGGCCTGTTAAAAGATAAATGACCATTTGTAATATCTTATAATGCTATTTCTCAATAGCATTTATGAGTCACTATTAATAAAAAAAATGTTCTTTCTGAACTCTCATATAGCTGTCTTTGAAGTCAGTAATAATCATTTTAACACAATGCTTGATTCCCTTTCTCCAAAAAGCTTTAAGCACCTGGGAGACATTATCTAATTAATCCTAATGCATGCAGAGAGGCTCTGAGGGGGAGTTTAGCAAGACAAAAAATGTCTATAAAGTTCACTGTGACTATCATTAAAATATTATCTATTCAAATGCATGTACAAAACACAAGCCTTTAGCCACAGGAATTCACTTAAACTAATTTAACTAGCTTGTAAAATAAAATGAATTTTTATCCACAACTATCATATGCTATAAATTGAACCTGTTGAAACAGATTACTTCAAAGGAGTATCTTTGCTATTTAAGTTATTTTGATTCATATGTATTTCTCTCTCTTCTTACAAAGCAAAAGGACAAAAGATAACCATTTATAGATCTTATCATCTGCAAAATTCCTAAAACTATTCAATTCAATAAGTACAATTGATTCTACTCTACACAGTGCTGGTTCTAATTTTTAGAGTTTTTGTCATGTGAAACTCTCAAATTTTTGAAAAATAGGAAAATTTAAAATGGTTTTGACTGGATTATACTTACATAGTGTTAGATTTAAGTAAATTAATAGTCCTACCTAAATTAATGATGATTGCAAAAAATAAATAAATTTAGTTTGTCTTCTTTGTGCTGAGGGCAAGGGCACAAATTGACCATAGTTTAGCTTAGTTAACCACATAGAATGAGAAAGTCAGCATACAGAACACAAAATGAACTTCATTTGCCAGTCTGTACTGTAGAGTTTTCCAAAGAAGCCCATGAGCCCCAAAGACAGGCTGAAGGGACCCTGTTGACCCAGCTTTCTTAGTATGTAGCAAATACATTAAGAATTGGGAAGAGCAATGCAGGTACCAAGCCTGTATATTAATGCAACTGAAGGATGTGACCCAGGTTATTCTCTTTAATCTCACTGAATGCAACATTACAGATTTTACTTCTTTTGTAGATATCTCATCCAGTGCACTGACCAGTTAGGCTGTGTGAAATCTCCTTGTGATGTATTCCATTACTAAAACACTACCATTCATTTTTTTCTTTGGCAAGACTCATCACCCTTATAATTACTGTCTCAATGTATGAATGCCCCACAAAATTGTAAACTTCATGGAGTCAAAGATGACATCTCACTATTCAGTTCCCCACTGGCACATTATTTGGCACAGTATTTACAGTAGGTCACGCCTTATCTGTGGAGGATATGCTGTAAGACCAGCAGCAGATGCCTGAAATCACAAGTAGTAACAAACTTTATGTATACTATGCACAAAATGCACAAATTTCTCTTCCTTCTTCACAATTTCATGGATATATTTGTTCTTACTATAGAGCATAGCAAGCTTAGCATAGTATTTTTTTTTTATTATTATTCCTTAAGTTGAGAACTTTGACCTTTTCACTTAAAGGAAGCACTCTATGGCTCCTCTTTGGTATATCCAAATTATCCAAATTGCCAGCATCCATATTCTTGCACCTGGGGGCCATTAAGTCAAATGAGGGTTCCTTGAATACCAGCACTACAATACCATGACAATTAATCATCAAGACAGCTACTAAGTGACTAATGAGTGGGTAGCATATCTGCCGTGTAGATAGGCTAGACAAGAGGAAGATTCACATCCCAGGTGGCATGGAACAGGATGACATGAGATTTCATCACACTACTCAGAATGGCACATTATTTAAAACATAAATTGTTTATTTCTGGAATTTTCCATCTACTATATTTAGACTGTGGTTGAAAGCAGGTAACTGAAACCATGGAAAGCAATGCCACAGATAAGAGGGGACTACTGTAATTTGTTGTGACTGAGAGATGGAAGAAGGCTTGATGGATAGATAGATAGATAGATAGATAGATAGATAGATAGATAGATAAAGTAGTTACATTTGTTGACTTTGCCTTCGGGTTATCTTCACAAGCCCAGAGGTGCTCTAAATGTCTGGAAGAAATATGGACGGTATAGAAGGAGAGAGTCACAAGAGCTTCCAGAGGCTCCATTGCATTTTAGGGTATATATTTGGGGACATATTCATATATTGTTTTCAGTTGAGAATGCTAAAGGCCTGCTTCATTTAATATTTTTTTGTCACTTATATGCTAAAAACAATGCTAGGCCATGTGTGAACAAGCATATGACTCAAAAAGAGCTATGTATAAAATTCCTTCCTTGTAATTTTAAATATTGGAATTTCTACAATAATGAAAATACAGAGAACTGACTCAAAAATTTCCAAGGACATGACAACTTAGAAGTCAATATTGACTATAATAAAATGAGCTTTAAAAATTATGTGATATTATAGATAATAGAACTAGAGTCTAAACTATAAGCACAATAAAAAATATCTGTTTTTAAACGAATCCTACATAGGCTCTTTAAGAATGTTTGATAAATTCATACCATGTCATGTTCAATTAATTAAGTTTTCTGGCTTTAATAATCAACAGAGTCCAGAATACAGAACTAACATGATTGAGATATGCACTTAGGAAAATTACTGTAACAACATTAAGCAGTTTTGCTGAAGGTCTCCAAAAACTACTGCATTTTTTCTTTGCTTACTTTCCTGTTGACAGCTGAGCTTTCCAATAATTCTTTATTTCACAATAAAAATTGTTTTCAATCAATTGATAAGCATCACAAAAATATATCCAAGAATTTAGAGCCCAAAAGCCATTTTAGTCTCTTGCACATTTTCAAAATAAATGTCATTCTTGAGTAGATACTCGCATATTCTCCACTATTAGAAATAAAGATTGATCAGCCAGAAAAGAATGTTAATACTGTCTGAAGAGTAGTTAAATGCAGAAAATTCTTTTTGTAATACTTCAGCCTTTCTCTTTCTCTTCATATCAGGTACATGGAATCCTGTTTATTTGTGCACAAAGTGTGATCTTCAGGGCTCTGTCTTGCATCTCTTCTTATTTAGAGTATTCATGGAACCAAATCAGCCACTATAATAAGTTCTTCGATCATCTATATAATGATTACTTTCAATGGTGTAACTCTAACCCAGATCTCTTACCCTTCCCTATATAATTCTATCAGAGTACTTTTTCCCAAACAAATCTGGTCATACATTTTCCCTATTCAAAATCTTTCACAGACTCCCCACTGAATACTGGAGAAGTCCAAACTCCATATGATGTCATACAAAAACCTTTGTAATCTGAGCATAGATTTTTTTGACATAACTAGTCTGCTACTTTGCATTCCCAGCTGTAAGTATTCTAATTGCTTCCATTTTTGTAGGTCATTGTACTGCTTTTCTCTCTGTGCTTTCTTTGTGACATTTTATCTGCCTGGAATGTCCTTTCTCACCCCAGCTAACTGTCAGCCACACACTCACCTTTAAGAGTCACTTCCTCTACTGAGAAGAAGAGTCTCCTTCCCATATTCCTAACAAGATAGAATCAGTAATTTGCACAGTACTTTTCTTTTTATATTTCTTTATTAAGACACCAGAATATACCTCTAACAGAAGCATTTTCATTCATAACATACCCTGTCTCAGGGCTCTTGTTCCCCCTTCAGTTTCACATTCCTGCATCTGAGAAGATACATCCTCAACTATACTATTTTCTCCCTTTCCTGCTATATATTTTCCACAACCTTTCTACACTCCTCAATGAATTTTAAAGTGCCATGAAGTAAAAGGACTTGAAGACAAAGTTGTGATGAAAGTTGGACCCATTAGAATTTAAAATATGATGTGTCAAGAAAGATGATAGGATCATTCCATTTCTTACCAAAAACTCTAGTCCTCAATCAAATTGTGGATAATTTTCTCTTTGTACATTATTTTGAATGACTATTCCAATATATTTTCCTGGATTTAGAAATCTCATTCTGGCATAAATAGATTAGAAAAATCATATTTCCTTGTGACTTGTATTCTTCAGTTTCAGAAATGTATTGGGACTACTTCCCAAGTTTCTTTTTTTTTTTTTTTTAATCCTTCTTTTGATGCTTTCCTAAGTTTTAGAGACTTAAGGTTTTGTGTTCTTACAACTACCTAAATACAGTCTATTCTTCTTTTACTTGTTCTTGTTCTTCATGATCTAGTAAAGATCTATTAATTTTGTTGGAAATTCAAGTTATTAGTGGACATTTATATTTAATTGTATATACTCAGTTGCTTCTGTTTTTTTCTGTAAAGTAACAGTGAATTATTCAAGTACCACAGGTCTAGACTGTCCTTTTTTTCTTGTCTGTATCAATCAGTGCAAAGAATTATTCTGTAAAGTTTCATTGAAATAGCTCAGATATTTTCTCAAAATCTTAGACATTATCTTCAATTAAAATCACTTCGTTTTCTGGAATTGCAAAATTTAGAAAATGTGCTTAATTTTTTTAAGAAAACAACTTGTATCATTATTATTCAATATTTATCTTTAAAATACTTATAATTCAAGCTATTATCAAACATGCACAGATCCACAAAATGCCTTGAAAACTGATTAAAATTTATGATCACATGAGATCAGAATGGTTTCCCACCCAAATTTTACCAGACCTACAAAGAAGAACTGGTACCTATCCTCCAGAAATTATTCCATCACATCAAAAAGGAAAGAATGCTCCCCAACACGGTTTACAAAGCCAACATTTCCTTGACAGCAAAGCCAGGAAAGGACCCAACAAAAAAAGAAAGCTCAAACCAATATCCCTTATGAATACAGATGTGAAAATTCTCAATAAAATCCTAGCAAATTGAATTCAGCTGCTCATCAAAAAAATAATACAGCATGACCAAATGCAGTTCATCTCAGAGATGCAGGGATGGTTCAACATATGCAAACCTATAAATGTAATTCACCACATAAATAGAAGTAAAAAAAATCATATGATCCTCTCAATAGATGTAGAAAAGGCATTGGACAAAATTCAGCACCCTTTTATGATAAGAATGCTTAACAAAATAGGCATAGATGGTACCTACCTCAAAATGATAAAAGCAATATATGAAAAACTCACAACCAACATCATACCGAATGGGGAAAAATTGAAATAATTCCAACTTAGAACCAACCAGAAAAGTTTGCCCTGTATCACCACTTCTATTCAATACAGTGCTGGAAGTCCTAGACAGAGCAATCAGGCAAGAGAAGGAAATCAAGGGTATCCAAATAGAGAAAGAAGAGGGCAAACTATCATTCTTTTCTGATGATATGCTCTTATATCTAAGAAAACACAAAGATTCTGCCAAGAGACTACTGGAATTCATAAATAAATTCAACAAAGTCTCAGGTTAAAAAATCAATGTATAAAAATCAGTAGTATTCATATATGCCAACAGTAATCAAGCTGAGAATCAAATCAAAGACTCAATACCTTTCAATAGCAAAAAAGAAAATAAAATACCTAGGAATATATTTAAAATACCTAGGAGATGAAGGATCTCTACAGGGAGAATTATGAAACACTGAGGAAGGAAATGCGAGAGGACATAAACAGATGGAAAACAATACCCTGCTCATGGATCGGCAAAGTCAACATTGTTAAAATGTCTATACTATCCAGGTGATCTACAGATTCAATGCAATCCCCATGAAAATACCAACATCATTTTTCACAGACCTAGAAAAAATGATTCTATGCTTCAAATGGAACCAGAGAAGACCCCATATAGCCAAAGCAGTCTTAAGCAAAAATAACAAATTGGGAGACATCAATTTACCAGACTTCATGCTATGCCACAAAGTTGTAGTGAACAAAATACAGCATGGTACTAGCACAAGAACAGACACATAGATCATGGATCAGAACAGAGAACCCAGATATAAAACCGTCCTCATATTGCCATGTGATGTTTGACAAAGCAGACAAAAACATACACTGGAGAAAAGAATCCCTATTCAATAAATGATGCTGGGAAAATTGGATGGTCACATGCAGAGAACTGAAATAGGATCTGCACCTCTCCCCACTCACAAAGATTAGCTCATGATGGATCACATACTTAAACTGAGGCATGAAACCATAAAATCCTAGAAGAAAATGTTGTAAATACTTTTATAGACATTGGCCTAGGCAAAAAATTTATGAAGAAGACCCCAAAGGCAATCACAGCAATAATAAAAATAAATAAATGGGACTTGATCAAATTAAAAACCTGCATAGTCAAGGAAATAATCATTACAGCAATTATACAGCCTACGGAATGGGAAAAAATATTTGGATGCTATAAATCTGATAAAGAGCTGATAACTTGAATCTATAAAGAACTCAAGCAAATCAGCCAGAAAAAAATCTAATGACCACATTAAAAAGTGGGCAAAAGACATGAACAGAAACTTTTCAAAAGAAGATAGACTAATGGTTAAAAAAACATGAAAAAATTCTCAAAATCTCTAATCATCAGGGAAATGCAAATCAAAACCACAATGAGATATCACTTAAATCCAGTGAGAATGGCTTATATCAAAAAGTCCCAAAACAACAACTGTCAGTGTGGATGTGGAGAGATAGGAACACTAATATACTGCTGGTGGGACTGCAAACTAGTATAACCTCTACGGAAAGTAATATGGAGATTCCTGAAATAACTAAAAGTAGAACTGCCATTTGATCCAGCAATCCCTCTACTGGGTATATACCCAAAGGAAAAAAAGACATTGTATTAAAAAGACACCTGCACTTGAATGTTTATAGCAGCACATTTCACAATTGCAAAGATATGGAAACAACCCAAGTGCCCATCAATACATGAGTGGATTAATAAAAAATGCTATATATATACCGTGGAGTACTACTCAGCCATGAAAAATAGTGAAATAATACCTCTTGTATTTACCTGGATGGAGCTGGAGCCCATTCTTCTAAGTGAGGTATGACAAGAATGGAAAAAGAAATACCATGTGTACTTATCATTAAATTGGAACTAATTGATCAACACCTATGCGCACATATGGAAATAACGTTCATTGGAAATCAAGCAGGTTGGAGAGGGAGGGAGAAGATGCATAAAATTACACCTAACAGGTGTAACGCACGCTATCTTTGGGATGGGCATAGTACAAAAGCAATTTATGTAACCAAAACATTTGTACCCCTGTGATATTCTGAAATAAAAAGGAAACAGAGTTGTTTTTTGAGGAATGATGGCTTGGAAAATGATTGTCATAGTTGGGTTTTCTTTTCTAAATCTTGGGAAAAAAATGTCCATTTTTAATCAGTGTGTATGTTGTATTTGTTAATTATTGACTAATGAAACAATATTTCATTAAAAAGAATTTATGAACATGACATGCCTATAATTTTACATAATCATATTGTTTAGTTAGCAATTATGCCATTTAAATATGCTATTTAATATAACTTACATGCCAAGTATAATTTGGTAGTTTGAAAAGAAAGACTATAAACACAAATATTAGTAAATAAAATATAATCTTTGATGATTCACTAAGTTCTTTAGGATCACACAGCACATCAGAGATCGTTAAGAGTACCAGTAAACATTGAAATACATCCACATGGTAGAAATGCTGGAAACATTAAAAATCTATTTGCCAAGATATTTTAATATATAAGAAAAATATGATGCATAATATTAAGCAAAACAAGTAGAATACCAATCTAAATATGATGTCCAAGCATGTAAAGTGTGTGAGTTGTACACAGAAACAAAGATAGAAAAACAAGCCCAGCTAATTGTAATCTCTGTACAATGAAAGTAAAGTCTATAAAAGAAATTTTCTTTAAGTCTACAAAAGAAGTGATTTAAACATCAAGTTTATTTTTTTAAAAAAAGGGGAAAAAGTAAGAACTTTGTATAAGACACAAAAATGTTTGATTCATACTTCTAGGGTGTAGCTGAATATTCTTTTTGCCTTGGGAAAGGAGATCCCTATTCAGGAGCAACAAGAAGAAAACATCTATAGAGGGATGCTGTGGAAGTTCTCTAATGGGAGTAAGAGGGTCAGGAAGTCTGATGTTTAATCCTGCAGAGATATAAACAATGCCAAAGACTGAAGTAATATACTTGATAACTGATATCCACGTCCGTATGTCTCTGAAAGTTCTCAAATGCATCCGAAGCACAAAGTCAAGTCCAGTTGGACCTGGTTAGTATTTGATTCATAGATCTGAGATCCTGAGACCTGGGGGAGGTTTTTTCAGGTCTGCCAAAATGAGAAATAACACACCTTCCTAGACAAGCCACTGTTTTGATTATTTATACAGCAATAAGATGAATACTGCTATATGCCAAGAGTGAGATCGATGAAAGGTCTTCACTCTCTCTTTATCACTGTTAAATCCAGTGCCAAGAATTAGCCCAGTATTACACAGACTGCTCCTGCCCTCTGCTTAAAGAAGGAATCCGTCACTATCCAAAATATCTTGGGCGCCAGAGTTGGTATTGCTCACTGAGTCTTTGAAGGTAGGTGAAAAATGGGTTGCCTGAATTTACAGCAGACCCTCTGAAAAGGCACAGCCCAGCAGTCAGGGGAGAAGTTCTGTCTTCCACATTGCTTTCCATTGTGCGATGCTGTGGGGTCCATGCCAACATTCTTACCTCATTAAGATTCTGCAGTTTGTTCTTTACACATTTATAAAGTAAATTTCCCCCACTTCTTTATTCTACTGAATAGTTTACTCTCCCTGCATTTTTATAGATATATGAAAAGCAAACTTATATTGACTTTCTACCAAGGGTCCAGTACATGGAATTTGCAGATGACATACATAGTTGTTGCCAATACAGCTTGATTTTAGGAAAGGGCTAAGATATGAGAGGCTCCAGTTTGAGCAGTACAGTCACAGTCCATTAAAACCATGTCATATGACAAAACGAAAGACCTCCCACATCACAAATTGGACTCCTCTGAGTGTCCAGTAAATACAGTGAAGTAATCCGATTGCAAAGGGTTAATAAGAAAGTATATCATGAGAAAATGGAAGCAGTACAGGTATTGTCCTTTTGCTCCAAACCTAAGACTGGTCATATGAGCTCTGGTCTGACATGCAGAACAAGCTTTTTATAAAGCAGGGATGGCATTTTTGATAGCTTATCACACCCTCTGACAGACACCATGGAACTCCTGTTCTACTCCTTGGCATGTTTTCAGCAAGCACTTCAGAGATCAGGTTTAGAAACCACTCATAATATGGAGAAGATGTGAGTGCTCAAAGTCTGCATTCCCCTCCTGTTTAATCTGGTGATTTGCTAAGAGTCTGACACCCTAAAATGTCTGAGTAAAAACATTCACCATATATTATCCCACAGAGGTGTTATCCCGAGGCTTACCTGCAAACAAGGCCACCTTACCAGCCAGGATTCCTTTCTCTCTCTCACACCCTGTCTACTAAAAACAAAACAAAACAAAAAAAAAAAAAAACAAAAACAAACCTGCTTCATCATTATCCAAGCCCCTCCATTTCTTAAAAGAAAGCCCCTGTACCTCATTGGAGAGAGGATGGCAGTACTTGTGTTATTCAGAGTAGCTCAGGTAGCAGAATCTTCTCTTGTAGTATTACACCTGTAGACCAGTAGTTTCCAAAATTTAGCAACCGTCAGCAGAACCTGGACTATGTATTAAAACTCAGTTGCTGTCCACAACCCCTAGCACTTCTGATTCAGTAGGTTTTTGCATCTTTTACAAGATCCCAGGTGATTCTCATGATGCTGGTTCAGGGATCACATCTTGAGAAGCATTGCTACATACAGGGCTTTGAAATTTATAACCTGGTTCAGTGACTGCCTGACCTATGTATTACCTTTTCCTCCATTTCTCCCTCCATCTTTTCCTTTTTCTGTTTTCTCTCCCTCCTTCCATAAAATACTTTTTTAAATATTTGGAATCTGTGCTCATGGGCACAAGATTAAAGCAAAAAAAAAAAAAAAAAAAACCAAAAACCCTTTCTTATTTTTGAAGAACTCCTTTTCTCTACCAAACATGTAGGAAGAAACAAACTAAGCAAATGTATAAGATCAAACCTTTACTGTTTAATTCAAACTCTGCTCCTCTGAAACCTACTATATTAAGAAATATTAAAATGGCTGATACAGAATCAAGAAGGTCAAGTGATAAAGAGAGTTTAGGAAACTCTGGGTTAAGCAAAGATAAATAAGTTTCCTTACTGAAGAATTTCTTAGAATGTTAAATGAGCTAACGTGCATTGCAACTCTCCAAGAAGTAAGAATACTCAGCATTTATAGAACTTGTTTCATTATGGAATTCTTTTTGGAAGAACATTAGTGTTCTGGGAATACAGTATGTGAAATAGTATCATTTGCCCAGGGCTCAGATAACTGATTGACTTAAAATAGATATGATCAGTTTTCTTTTAAATCATTTCAAAAGGAAAGATATTATTTGTACAGCAGGATACTGATTACATGTGTAAAAAGGATTGATTAGTTTTTAAAATAATAACTTCACTCCCAAAGATTTAAACTGATAACTGAAGTCAGATTTCATTAAACCTACTATTGAATCCAAGTTCCTAAAAACCTGCAGAAAAAAAAAATATTAAATACATTGTTCTTTTCCCTCTTTTGAACTGAGTAGTTATTAATAGAATGCCTGCTAATTAGTTAATCTATTCTGTACTTGATAGCTAAGCCAAAGGCTTGCAAAAGACTTACAAGTTTCAATTTCGAGACAGACCCAATTCTTAAGTCAAATTTGTGAATTTCATAATTATTTCAATTTAAACGTGCACATGCCCCTCTAGTAATATATCAAAAGATTATTAAGTTATTAAGTTAAACATTGGATATTTACTGAAAGGGCCAGAGATTGATAAGGAGTGCCGTTAGTAACCTTTTAAAACCATAATGTATCAATTTCAAGTTACAGAAAATTGTTTAAATGTCATTTATACATTAGAATAAACTGAAACACATAATCACCATCTCCATGAATCACCACTTAGCCTCATTTCTAATCTTCCAATGAAGACAAAGGTTACTAGGCTGCAAACCTTGTTTTCTATTTGATGAGCATTAAGTGCTTAATTTTGAGGATTTCACTGATCTCTTATACAAGGGCAAACATAAATTGTTTTCTACACAAGAGAGTAAAAACTGTGTATTTATAACCACATCTATAAAAATTGCCTCTATCAATGCATTTAATATTAATTGGAAGTGTAAAGCAGAGCAGTTTTTATCTCTTTGTACGGCAATACATCACTTCCATAAAAGCTTTCCATTTTTCCATAGCAAGGGGACATGCATTCTTTCATTCATAGCTTCAATGATATGAAAGAGATGATATCAGGCTAGAGGAAAAACATGAATCAGAAACATACATTGGAACATATATGTATAAAAATATGAGATATATATGTATTCTAGTAGGAACATTTTGACACATAAAGAAAATAACTCTACATAAAGGTGAATGGTGGCATAAACAAGAGAGCTTTGTTAAGGAAGAGACAGCTTTTTGATGAGCTCACAAAGTTACCTCAGCTGGATAATTCCAGGCACAAAGTCAAAGCTTCTACTCTTCCAAAAAATGAGAAAACTCAATTTACAGTGCCTGTGGAATCAAGGTGTGGTGAAAAGTAAAAGACTCACTTTTTTTTTCCCTTATAGTGATTATGTACACTCAACTTCAGCTCACTGATTAAAAGGAAGTTTTCTTCTGATTTCATTTCTCTATTTCAGGTTAAAAAAAAAATCCCACCCTTAACATCTTTCAATGATAATTTGAGGATGTTGCAGAAAATACTGATAACTGATCAGCACTCAGAAGAAAGGTTAGTAGTCTGCCAAAGCAATTGGCCTGCAGAGTAGAAAGTCAAAAATACCATTTAAATTCTGTCTAGGTGAATGGTCCTGCTTAATGCACAGGGAATATTGAAAGAGCACTGAGAGAGCCCTCCAGGGGCCTGAGGTCCCAACAGTGTGTACTGAATCACAACAGACTGCATCGGATACACCCATGATATGACCAGGTACAGTCCTCAGAAGGAACTTCCAGTCTTTGGGACTGGGCACTAAGTTCTGTTCTCAAAGAAATGTCCATATCCCAGTAGTGCCAGTTACTGATGGGAGAACTAGTTCACAGGGCAGTCCCTGATCACCCTAAAGCAAACTAGACATTTTCTGAGATAAGAGTGATGAGAGTATAGTTCAGAACAATACCAACCTGCTATCTGCAGAAACTGTTTCTAAAGTTTTTATATTTGGTGGATTTTTCTGCCCTCTTTGCAGAAAGCTTAGAACTTTACTTAGGGTTGAAAATTATTACCTTTGTTTTGGTTCTAAAACTAATTTTATCATTAATAGTGATCACTCGAAATACTTGGACCATCTTAGAAAAGCCTACTAGGTAATAACGAGGAGTTGCAACCCCACCGGTTAACGCAATTATAAAGTAAAAAAAAAGAACAGAAAAAAGAACCTGAAGGTTTTACCAGGTGGCCTAGAGATTGTTAATCTCTTTCTTTGCAATGTAAAATAATTAAATATTGAGAATTTAGCTAAGGATTACAGGTAGCTGGTAAAGGATTGAAAGCAGGGTCTCTTGACTGCCAATTCAAGTGTCTCTCTACCATAACATGGTGACTCACCTAAGGAAAGGCTTGATGTCTAGAATACTTGTCTGGGTAGTAATGAACAGAGAACTAGTATATATTTCCTATCTTTTGTGGTACACTATAGGCTGCCTTTCTTTCCATTCACCAGAGAAGCCGGTGTTTAATAATGTGTATAATGCATAGTTGGGCAATATCCTAAATGTGCAGTATCTTCAAGTGAAGAACACCTCATTCCCCCTTCATCCTCAGCGCCTGCCACAGAGTCCTGTACATCCTACATATTCAAAGTACGTTTGTCTGAAAGTTGAGCATTCTAGAAATGTAAGACAACCTGCTAAAAATCCTCTTCAAACTCCAATATCTTTAAAAGCCATAATTCTAAAAACATATGATCTCAGCTACCATCTGGTTGTTTGGTCTGACAGGTGTTTTAGTAAGTTCTGTTTTAAGAAGTATTATTTTAAATATTCTCAAAATGCATCTTGACTGCCAAAAGGCTATAGAACACCTTGTTTATTGTGGGTTTATATGCAAAGTTGGATTTGTTTTAATTTTTAAGAGGCCTTTGATAGCTATAGAAAATAAAACTTTTAGACTAGTTGCTTGCCTATAGGATAGGACTCTTAGATGGTAGACAGTCTGGGAAGGTTTCAGCACCTTTTCAAATAAATATCCTTAATCTGTCCAATATTTATTTAGTAGGAATAAGAGAGAAACAAATTTTCCTTTTAAAATATTGTTTAATTCATCAAAATAATGGCATTATTACACATGCTAAATATGTCAAAGCAAGTTATTCTATTTGGAATTAACTTCATTCACAGGCTTTTTTCTCTTCATCCTAGCAGAATATGAGAAATTCCTCTCAAGAAAGGAAAACCTAATTTACATGAATATAAATATAAAAATATTTTTCTAGCTTTCTAGTTTTCATTGGGACACCATAGGTATTTCGTCTCACTTAAAATTAATTCTAATTTTCAATAGTTTCTTAGAAGTTTAAAAATTTAGAAAATTGAGTATATTTATTCCTGTTCACAGAGCTCTGTCATGTATTCATTTACTTTCAAGATTTCTGGGGGTTAAAACTGCCAATTTTACCTGCCTACAAGCCTTCAGGCCTTAGAATTGTTAATAGTTCAAGGCCTATAGTAGCACCACAGAATTTGCAGGTATGGGCAGGTAGTAAATATACTCTTCAGAGATTGGTCTGTGGATACTTTTTCCACATGAGTAAAGTGAATATTGAAACCAATTTACATTTCCCAAGTTCTAGGGAATAGAATGAGGAAATCTGAGTTAACTAGTGTTATATTTTCTAATTAACATAGTGATGTTTTGAAGCCCTTGGCAGCTATGGGCTGCCCCACACATTAATGTGGTTCTGTTATATGCTCTAGAGCTTTAGAAACCATTTGTCCAGCCAGGAGAGGTATTAATATCACTGCCAAGTGCCATATTTACAAGTTTCTCTGAACACGCTTCTTTCTATTCTGGCTTGAAACACCATGGCAACAACCAGGTGGGTAGTGACTCACTGTGCTATGAAGCACATAAGCAGAGGCACAAGAATAGTTTGAGGCACAGGTAAAGTTCCATTTTGTTACATTTAACAAAAACACTGGCCCACTATCATTAATTAAGCCACAATTTGAATCCAGAATTTTCTTTCCCATGGTAAGCCCAATGCAACCAAAATAAGTCCCTTCCGTATTACTGTGGGATTCACAACATTATTCGGAGGGTGAAACAAAGGAATTATTTCATGTATTCCATTGTTTAGAGATGAGAATTATTAAGGATACATTTTTTTTTTCAGTTTGTTCGAGTAAGGAAAGGCACAAACACCTTGTTTCTTCTTGCAAATGATTTAACCAACTAAAAAAGCCAATATTCAAAAGCAAATTTCATTAGGGGAATTGTAAGTATGTGTAACTATTGATTATGTTAAAATTTAGTTTCATCAAGTAATTTTAAAAGGCATTACAATTCAATGATTTAATATTCTTCTCAAGTTGAAAGATTGTGAAAGTGATGAACACATTCATAAATTGTTTTCTTTCCCTTTTTATTCATTCTCTCTGCACGGATCTGAAAGTCAACATTTCTACTTTATTAATAGCAACAAAAATGTTATTTTATATTGTCCAGCATAAATATTTTACAGAAAACAGTGGTAAACTGAATAAACTCAAGCTACAGACATAGGAATTTTCAACCTATGATTAGAATAAATCTTAGTTTTAGCTGGTAATGTTTATATTTCAAACCAGGAAAGCAGTGCTGAAATGATGAATAATAAAAAAAATCCAAAAAATGTCAATAGGATAAAATTAACAAAATGTAAGTATTTGATTTACTCTGAGTAAAGTCAATGTTTTCAGGATTTCTGCTTATCCAACACGGTTTTAAAAGACAGAAGTCTCCTTTACTGTTTCAGTTACAACAGCCATAGGCAGCAATGTCCTTGCAATAGTATGAGATGATATGCAGATAATTATCATTAAAATCATACTCCATTCAGTTGATAATATTTACAGGAGTGTTGCTTACACTTATTAATCAAAGGCTAAAGAAAGCTCAGTAGATATTGCATTAGCCATAAAGTAGTGGATGCTCCTATAACAACAGTGCAATCAAGAGTATATTTACAGGAATTCCTAAAATGCAGCCTTATTAACACACAACTACAAATTCCCCTGCCAATGTGTGAACTATCCAAATGAACAAAAGTGTACAAAATATAAAACTGGGGTTGAGTCCAACAGTAGTAGTATAATATAGAGTGTGAGACCTTCAACATTGGAGTCAGGCTCTGGTCTCTTTGCCACTCATTTTACGCTATGAACTTGGGCAGATATTTTGTCTTCATCATCATGGCTAATACTTCCTGTGGTAATTACTTACTTGCAGTATATCACTTAATTTTCATGTCATTAAAATAAATACCACTTTTATCTGCTTTTTATAGAAAAGACAGAGATCAGAGATATTAAGTAACTTGTTCATGGTAACATATCTTTAAGGATTTGAACCCAAGAAGTCTTATCCCAGAAAGTCACATGCTTATATAGGGCGTCCCAGAGTTCTTACTTGAAACCATCTACATGATAGTTGTCATTGAATGGTGTTCATTCAATGATAACATTCAAGCCAAGGCTTAGCAAAGAATTCGGTGTTTGGTAAATACTTAGTAAATGCATGCTAACAATAATAATAATAATAATAATAATAATAATAATAATAATAATTACTGACTGATAAATCAGGAACCAATAAAAGCAATAACAATAAAAGTTAAAATGTCTATAAAATAATTACCTCTGAGATAATTCTGGCAAAGAGGAAATCAAGGAACCACTACAATCTAAAAGCCTGTAAGATATAACTAAAGCAGTATACAGAAGAAAACTGATAGCCTTAAACAAATTTACTAAATAAATAAGAATGAAAATAACTGTATAATATATTCAGCTTGGAAATTTTAAAAAGAACTACAAAATGAAATCTAAGGAAAGCAGAAGAAAAATGCAATAAAGATTAAAGCTGAGAGTAAAGAATTAAGAAAACTAAAATAAAATTATACTTATGAATATTAATGAAATTCATAAATATTAATACAAATGCACAGCATATTTAAAATAATAAAATGTGATCAAGTGAAGCTCATTTTAAAAATGTAAGGCTGATTTTGCATTAGGAAATCTGTTAGTAAATGACTTGTATTAATAGGTTAACCCCCAGCTAGGTGCCGAGAAGGAAAATAAACAAACCTCTTGTAATATAGACACAGCTTTTGGATCCTTGATCCAGATCATAAGCATACACTTGTGCTATATGTGTATGTGTTGGGGGAAAGGCTGAGAATGGGGGTATATATATCCTATTTCAAAACAAAAGCCAGAGTCATGCCTTGTGAATAACAAGAAGCGTTCTTGTTAAGGTAAGGATGCCCACTATTGTTACAGTTATTTTGGAAATAATAGTCATTGTAACTAGTCAATAGAAAGAAATATAAGACAAAGATAATAAAAAGAGAAAGACAAAATTATCATTTTTTATAGAAAGTGCAGGTAAACATAAAGCCTAAGAGAAACAATCAAAAACCTATTTTTAAACTAATAATTTTAGCAAAGGGTAAGTTTTATAATTAATATGTAAAAATCAGTCACTTCCCTAAACTAAAAACAGGAATTGCCAGTTGTCTACAATTAAATGCCCGATTTCTGAAAGGCACTCAATAAATATTAACTGAACAAATGAATAAGTGAATGATTAAATATAAACAAAATCAAAAAAACATGTAAATTAATGAGAACAACTCAAAACATAAAATATGTAGGATTAATCTACTGAGAAATTCATCTAGTCTATATCAATATGTAAAAGAATAATCACCAAATTCAATATTATACATGCAATATAAATATATATACATATACACATGTATTATATTAATATATAATGCATTCCCAATAAATAAACAGAAATTGTTTTGTAATTCCAAGAACTCTTGAAATCAGCCTTGATATTTGAAAAAAGATTGCTGAGGGCTACATGCCCTGTCGTATATTAACTCATATTATAAAGCCACAGTAATTAAAACAGTGTGATTCTGTGCTGCAATGGAAGCTATGTATTGGCTTATCTATAGTGTTATCACTAAGTGCTGATATTTCAGATTATTATTTTTTAAATTTTTATTGGTAAATTTAGCAAGCTTGTTTTTATGTTTAAAATAAGCATGTATCAATTAATACTATAAAACTTTTTAAGACAGATATTAAAAAGATCTTATGAAAGAATGTTCTTTTGATATGAGAAAAACAGCATATATTTGAGAATCAAAAGGCTTCTAACTATTATCTATGACAATGGGAACTTGTCTGAAAGAGGATTTTGATTAAAAATTGTCAGAGTTGTAAGGGACCTCCTGAAGGAGGGCCAGAAGACATTGCTGCTTAAATATCCTTGGTTCTAAGTACGCGAATTTATAAAGTATTGAACTCTGCTCTTAATTTGCTTTTGATGAAAGTAGAAAGCATCAGTGTATACACAGTCCTAACAAAGGTGTCAAGTTCTTATGTGCATACCTATTAAAATGAAACTTCTTGGGTGCATTTCATTAATGTTATATATCACAGAAATTGCTTTTGAGTCTAGTTTTGTCTGAGCCAGTTACAGTCTAGGAACTATAAACTAAATTCATAGTAGGTGACTATAATTAAATATGCCAATACTTATAAGCAGTCTTTCCTGGGTCTCATATTTCCTTTTGAGAGTATGCAATTTAAATGTCCTGTTCAGTTTCAGGTAGAAGCTGACGTCTACAATAATCAGTAACCAAGTGAAAATGAAACTTTTCACACCAGCTGAATTGTGGGCCATCTCACTCAATTACCCACCATATTTTAACCTTCTTTCAATTAATGTGAAATTGGTGGTCAGCTTAATTAATTTCAAGATCATAATGAGAAAGGATTTTTGAAAACCCCATTTTCACTGTTCTCAATTCAAACAAGCCCTTATCCCCTTCAGGGGACACACTTGTCCAAGGCTCAGGCCATGCCAGGCAACTCTAGGAAACTGTATGACCCTGGCTTTAACAAGGTAGCTTTACTTTAAAGTTCATCCATTAGCTCTTGCTGTCCCTTCTGACTTCTGCCCAATCATGGACCTTTCATTTAGTGCTAAGCTTGCTGAACACAAGGCTCATTTTTGGTGTTTCCATATCTTGTACTACAATTTTGCTTTTAGTCCTTTTAAGTTCACTGTTGCTCCCATCACTCTATAGAAATTTACTTCTTTTATTACAGTCCAAGAAAATTCTAGACTTCCAAAGGCCAGTAGCTATACTAGTCTTTGGATAAATGTTGGTTTAACATGACACCCAAGGATTATCAAAGCCTCCAAATATGATTACGTCATTTACAAATCTGTCTCAAAATGCTATTTGGTGCATTTGGGAGTTAACGCTAGTTTAATCTGATTTAGTTCTATGATAAAATTTAATTTGTTAGAATTTTCTTAAAAAGAGACAACTTATTAAAAATCTTCAAATTTCATATGTTTTTATGAGGCAATATCTGAAAACTCAGAGGAAAAATGACATCTTATGAAATATTATAAAAGTCAATTTCACTGGTGCTAATTTATGACATTCAGAAAGAGAAAGGCTATTGATATAAAATCATCACTAGAATCATTAGTATACAAGTCTTTCTATAATCAGACTTTATTAAAAGACCAAAAAATAAAGCTTCCTTCTTTAGGCAATGTTACAGTATGGCAAAAAAAATTTCTAAATGTGAATTTTATGATTCTACTTTTCTCATATTATATCTCTTCCTGCTGGTAATTTCTGTATGACTCTCTGTCATTCTATTAGGAACTGAATGAAGCTGCTTTTTTGCTTTTTGGAAGTGAGCACTTCCTCCCTTATCACCACATTGTGAGCATCCACCTCCCTGCATGGCAACAGGAGAAAGAGTTAACCCGGGCAGGTATGCAGACCTGAGGTAGGGAGGTAGGGAAGCGAACACATGCTGGTTTGAAAGTACTAGACAGAGGCTTGTCAGTTCTAACCTGACTAGAGTTCTCTCAGGAATACTGAATTGCAAGATAAGAATGAAGCTTTGATAACCCAAATGCACTTTGATAGAACATCAACTGAATTTAGTACCGAAGAGCAACATTTTTAAGGTTCTAAATTTTAGCTAGAGGCAGAGGGAATACCAGAAGGAAAATAAATGAAAGCTGCTTGCCACTTCAAAAGCTAATCTTTGTAATGCTTTCATTAGCAGTTTAAAAAAACCACATACACACTTTTGAAGTAGAAAAGAAATGATTTTGATGACTGATTGCTATAGGGTGTAGTTTAACTTTCCAGTCTTTCAAAAATAGGCAAGGTCAGGAATTTCTTTTACTGGTGTTGGGACTGTAAAATATTTTGTTTTTAAAGGAACCAAAATAGATATATAAGAGAGAGATTAGCTGATGAACTGTTCATTTAGTTCCCTCAATAAAAGATAAGTATCTGTTATATTCAGAGTGAAAGAGGAGATGAAAGGTTCTTCTTTCTAAAGAAACTATCCCCTTAGGCTGGAGGTAAAGGCACTTTTTTCACTTTTAAACAAACACAATATAAAAATACTTGGACTTGACCATAAAGAAGTTATGATGGAAATGGCAACTAGGAGAATCTACAGCAAGGATGTTAGGGGATGAAACTGAGTGACAAATACTGTTAGCTGAGTCTAACAAAGGAAACCATTTGTGTTTCAAACCAAAATATATAACCCAAATGCCGTACGTTTGTAAACAACAAAATAGGTAAAAGGCAAGTTCGTGTCCTCAACAACTTTAAGATTTTCTACCAGAAGACCTGCCCTTGAGAACAGTACTGCCTGCCAGATACACTGTGGGTTTTGTGGCTATCAAATCAATGATATTATGGATATAACATGTGGGCTGAGGTATACTAGAGAATTCCTAATTACATGGTACCCTCATGATATCCATCTTAAGGAAGAAACAATATGCAATATTTATTCTTTTAATACCAAGAGATTCTAAATTGTGTTTATGTTATCACAGTATGCTTTTCACAACAGATTTCTAATATCATTCTTGTTATTTTCCCTTCAATATTGTCATCAAATACGACTAGCTGAAGAGTTCCATTGGGACACTTGGTCTGCCCTTTCTGCTATCACAGGGAAACTCCACACATTTATTCCCACTCACAAGCAGTACTAAGATACAGTTACAGTGTCTTGAATTTCTTACATACCAAAAACGTTAAAGAAAAAAATGTTTTAGTAATAGTTAAAAACATGGCAGCGTTTAAATGGTGGCAAGAAGGATGTGGGACGTTTGGGGCAGAAGCAGCAGAAATTAATCACATAGGTGGGAATGATGACAGAGATAATGGCTAGGCTTTACTAAGCACTTTTGTGTATCAGCCACTATTATTTAGATCAGTCGCACACAGGATCACATTGCAGGTGTTATATCTGGGGAAAAAGCACCTTGTATGTGTGTATGTGAAAAAGTAAAGCAACCTAGAAACTATAAAAGAGTAGCTGGGAGTGATTTAGAGGGAAGCTGATGCAAGGTCCTGAATGCCAGGATAAGACGAGAATAATATTTTTATTCTACAAATATTAAGGAGACATTGTAGGTTTTGCTTAAGCAGGCTGAGGAAAAAAGTATTAGTCAGGATAAATTTGCCATATCCACAAATGTGCTATAATTTAATGTCAAGGCTTTCTTAGTTTATATGCAACACTGTTAGATCCGTAACTTAAACATTTAGCTATTTATGGTCAGATGATTGGTTTTGTTTTGGAAAGATCAAACTCTAATTTATGGATAACCATTTTATAGCCTTCTCCCTTTTGAGGATTTCTTAGCGTCTCTTGTGAGGGATGCCCAAATTCTTTATTTTCATCCATTTCTGTAGATTTTAATTATTATAAATATTTGTAATCAAAGCATATTAAATGTTGTTTTCCTGCATTTGTGCTTACTATTCGAGGTCTAATCATACTATTAGAATATCAGTTTTTTTCAGAGAAAATATGTTGGAAATAGACTCTCCCAAGCCTCCTTCTAAACAGCAGTGATCAGAAAAAGTGGTCATCAAGAATGTGAATGTTGGGCCAGGCATGGTGGCTCATGCCTATAATCCTAACACTCTGGGAGGCCGAGGCAGGAGGATTGCTTGAGCCTAGGAGTTTGAGATCAGCCTGAGCAAGAGTGAGACCCCATCTCTACTAAAAATATAAAAATTGGTGTGGATGCGTAGAGATAGGAACACTCATACACTGCTGGAGGGACTGCAAACTAGTGCAACCTCTGTGGAAAGCAATATGGAGATACCTTAAAGAGATACAAGTAGAGCTACCATTTGATCCAGGAATCCCATTACTGGCCATCTACCCACAAGAACAAAAGTCGCTCTGTGAAAAGACACCTGCACCCGAATGTTTATAGCAGCACAATTCACAATTGCAAAGATGTAGAAACAACCCAAGTGTCCATCAATACACGAGTGGATTAATAAAATGTGGTATATGTATACCATGGAGTACTATTCGGCTTTAAGAAACAATGGTGATATAGCACCTTTGTATTCTCCTGGATAGAGCTGGAACACATTCTACTAAGTGAAGTATCCCAACAATGGGAAAACAAGCACCACATGTACTCACCATCAAATTGGTATTAACTGATCAACACATAAGTGCAGATATAACATTTATTGGATGTCGGGCAGTGGGGAGGGGAAAGGAGGGGATGGGTATACGCATACACAAAGAGTGCAATGCCCACCAATTGGAGGATGGACACACTTGAAGCTCGGACTTGCAGGGGGAAGGGGGGCAAGGGCAACATACCTAACCTAAACATCTGTACCCCCATAATATGCTGAAATAAAAACAAAACAAAAAAATTAGCCAGGTGTCGTGGTGTGCACCTGTAGTCCCAGTTACTTGGGAGGCAGAGGCAGAAGGATCACTTGAGACCAGGAGTTTGAGGTTGCTGTGAGCTAGGCTAACACCGCCACAGCACTCTACTCAGGGCAACAGAGTGAGACTCTGTCTCAGAATTTAAAAAAAAAAAAAAAAAAAAAAGAACATGAATGTGGCTGGCTTTAATATAGACCCTCAAAACAGCTACTAGAAAAGTTAATTGCAATATGATAATGGGTCAATAACAAAATTATCAAGAATGAATAACATCTGTGTTTAGTTATCAAAGGACAAATTTCAAACTTCAGTTGTGAAAAGGTTTTCCTTTTGGATTATAAGCATAATACTCTACACCTACAGAAAATATTTTAGTACTATTGTACCGACACAGAGATATATGTAATTAAACTAGAAAATATGTTCCTCTCCATTAATGTTACTATTGGATATTCCAGATCAGCCATTAGAAAATCAAAAGTAATAATGTCCAAACCATTTTGTAAGAAGATCATGCATTTAGTTGCATTTTTCCTGTTTCTCTGACTACCTGCTAGCATTCATGACCCAACCAAATTCCCAATGCTGTTGCAGAACAGGCTTTTGATAATGCGAAGTCCTTTCTTTCTTTTAGTGGGATGATGTTCTCTTAGTGAGAATGAAATCACCCATCAACAATCTGGTCATCAGTTCTCTTTTCAATATTCCAAATGCAATTTAACTTTTGTTAACCAATTCTTAGATTATTTTGTACTGGATGCTACTCAGAAAGTACATTTATAAGTGAGGTATAATTGACATCCAAGTATTCTGAATAGACCACTTAAAACATAATGGTTAACTTTCTTCCCCTTACTGATATATCACTAATTATTTTAAATAGTATGCTTTAAGTGGTATAACTGGTAAGAAGAGGGAAAAATGATCATTACTAAGATATTTTCTAACAGGTATTTAAATACTGTTTTTTATGTAACCATCCAAGTTGTTTTAAGGCATTAATGCAACACATTTAACTCTACATAATAGAACACTAATCTTCACCCTTTTTCAAGTCCCTGAGGACTAGACAATATGCTATACCTGCATATTTGTAAATGGCTAATTTAGCATATGATCTTTTATTTTCTTTTTAGCTTTTTATGTTATAAATCATTTGCCTCTCTTTTCTGTATACTTTTTGCTAAAATAAAGAGAAGCCTGCTTGCTGTCCTCTGGCTCAGCATTTTATGTTAAAGAGT
The DNA here is from genome assembly GCA_004363605.1 of Indri indri. Classification (NCBI taxonomy): domain Eukaryota; kingdom Metazoa; phylum Chordata; class Mammalia; order Primates; family Indriidae; genus Indri; species Indri indri. The sequence goes on along the minus strand of RJWJ010006847.1, from coordinate 35,446 downwards.
GTCTATTGTACCAGTAATAGGCAAAGTGGTTCAGTTTACTAAAACACATACGCCGGTTGTTGTTAATCAATGGCACTTTATTGATTTTTTTTCCCAGAGAATAAAATCACACAAAGTATTATACATAAAGATAGGATACTAGACAAACAAACATTACCTTCATTGGTTTGTAGCCATGATAATACAATGAAGGAATAGCTAAAGAGATACATTTATATTTCAGAAAATAAAAATCTTGCCTTTGAATGTCCTATATAATATTTTTTAAATTGGGAAAAATTAAATGTTGTTTAAAAATTCCATTCTATTATTCCATGAAAATGGCAATCTTGATTATTTTAACATTGCTCTGTAGTCCCTGCCTTTGAATTTAAGAGTGCGTTTTCCCTTAGGTTTTTAATGAATGTTCCAATATGAATGAGTTATCTATGTATCTACTGACTTACTTTTATGAAATAATGGTAAAAATGACAACAAAAGCAAACTGAACAATACATAGAAAGATATTACTTTCATCATATGACGTTCAATTCCTCAAGCAGATAATCATTACTATCTTTTTAAAGACCTTTAAAAAGATGAACTCATTTCTATATTTGGTGGCAGATTAGTGAAGATCATAGTAGAATGATTACTACTATCTTTTTATACTAAAACATAATACATCAACATAATACAATTTGTTATCTGGAATCCAAAATATTTGACATTATATTTATGCTCTATCAGTCTTTGTTACTTTTTTTTTATTTAATGAAACCCCACCACTACCACCTCTACACCCATTTCAGCCTCATCTTTTAGTTTTTCTTCCTTCCGCAAAATGATGTAAAAAGAGCTGCTGCTTTTCATGCTAGCCCTCTGCCAGCTCTGTCTCCACACACAACAGTGGACCTGGTTGTTTCCTCTCGAGGGGCAAGAGCCACAAGCACAAGAAGATATGTGTGATTAACAATCAAAAAGAGAGCAGGTGGCTCTTCTCCATTTCAGACACCAGTAGTGTTGGCCTCCAGTTCAGTTCAACAAAGATTTATAAGATTTATTGAGCACTGAATTCATTCCAAACACTAAACTGAGCTCTGAGGATGTGGAATTAAATAAGCATATGCTCAGGCACTCCAGAAGTGTCCTATGTGATAGCGAAGTTATCTGTAAAGTTAGTTTTGACAGCTATCACAGAGTTACATCTTAATTGGTATCCCATCTTAAGTAAAATCAGCGTCTAAAGCAAGCACATTTGGCACATAGAGACAACACTGTCTTTGGAAATAACCTTAAATCATCCATGAAATCCAGTATATAACACCAGGCACACCATCACTGCCCTAATGAATTTGCATTCAACATTGTGGGAATCACTAAGTAAGACTAAAGGAAGAATCAAAAGCCAAGTTTTGTGGAAATGACTGGATAGTCCACATTTTCTGTTCATAACTATTAAACTGTTAAATGAATGAGGAGGCAGCAGAGCATCTGAAGAATGAGTGAATAAAGAAAAGCGGTGTATCCATACCATGGAGTACTACTCAGTCATAAAAAGGAATGAAATAATGTTGTTTGCAGCAACTTGGCTAGAACTGGAGACCATTATCCTAAATGAAGTAGCTTAGGAATGAAAAACAAATACCATGTTTTCACTCATAAGTGGGAGCTAAATGAGGGAAATACGTGGTCATTAAGTGGTGTAATGGACATCGAAAATCAATAAAAGGGGAGGCTGGAAGGGAAGTGAGGGATAAAAATCTACCTCTCAGGTACAATTTACACTATTTTGGTGATCAGTGCACTGAAAGCCCTAACTTTAGCATGATACGGTTCAGCCATATAACAAAAAACACTTGTACCCCCTAGAACAATTAAATAAAAAGATGGAAGAAAACAAAACAATTTCTGCTTGCACTATTTGTACTCTGTTTTAATACTAAACCTCACTTCTCTAAATTAAACAAACTTAAAGCCCGACAAAAATTAAACGATGTTTAATTCCAGTAGGTACAAGTAGGTATCAATAAATGTTTTCTGGATTTAATCTAAGTCTTTATCAAATTTATAACTTTGAAAAGTATAGAGTATTGGGCCATGTGCTTCCTTGTCTCTTCAAACTGGTGTCACTATGACCCTGCTTAATAGCCATCATGCTCAGATCTTGAACACTGAATTCAATGGGTCAAGTCCTATTTTACTCTTCATTGGGAGCTAGATTCTAAAACTAGAAACTTAAATTAAATGTGAATATGATGCAACCCACTGCATGCATAAAAATGTTATTTGGGGTTCAAAGAATAGGATTTTAAGCTCAATTGAGATCTTTGTGAAGGTTTTATAGAGTGGATGAAGCATATATAGAGTTATAGAGGATGTGTAAGAGTCAGACTAGGAAAAAAAGGAAATGGTAATGTAGATAGTGCTAAGGGTAAAGATGTATAGTCACGAAACACCACAGTTTGGGCAGAAAACATCTTCCAGTGCCATTACAGACTGACATCCAAAGACAGTTAGGTAAGATTTGGATCATGGAGGACTACTTATTCTGTGCTAAGGAGGCTGGCCTCTATTCTATAGGTATTAGACATTTAAAGATTTTGATTAGGTGAACGGCATGGTTGGATTTTCATCCAAGATGTAGTTTTCTTTACCTGCAGTGCAAAGAATGGATATAAGGGCAATAGAACGAGAAGTGAAAACATTGGTTAAAAGATTATAAGCCTTGAGTTAGGGTAGTGGTGACAAGGAATGAGTGTGGGGGATAAAAATCAAGAACTATTTGGAGTTAATCTTGGCAACTGAGTCACTTGCATTGAAGGAGATGGGTCAAACAGTGCTGGACAATGCCTGTGTCCATCAGACTCAGCTTGACTGGCTGCTGATGGTAACCCCTGACAGGGGGGCTACGGGAGGTATAAATGATCCATATGAGTTTCCTGTAGGTTACTGAGAAGATAGGGCCACCAGGAATTTTGATACATAAGACTAAATAAGTATCAGAGAAGAGAGCAAGACAAGGGATATAGACTTGAGAGTCTTCAGACTAAAAGTGATAATTCAATCCCTTAAAGTGATAGAGATTGACAAAGAACTTCCCAGGGAAAATAACTATTAAGGAGTAGGCAGCTCATGAGTTGTCAGAGGACAGGCAAGAAGAGAAACAGAAGAGAGAGTAGGAGGGAGCTTAGGGAAGAGAGAATTTAAGGCACAAATGTAGCATCTGGAAGAGTTGAAGAGCAGTGCGGCCTCAGGATTACCTGAGGCTTCTCCACACACTTTTAACGGAGCAGTAGACAGAGAAGCTAGCCCAGGAAATGGGAAAGCTAGTGTAGACGCTCTTTCAAAACATGTAGCTAAGGAAAGGAGACACTCAAAAACAAAGACTGAAGTGCAACATGGAATTAGGGTTTGGTGTTGTTTTAAGATGAGAATGTTTGAATGTTTATAGCAAAAGAATATCAAACAAGTTTTATTTTGTGCTAACACTCATTGATCAGTAGTGGATGTTTGAACACAAGGTCAAGAGCAACTGTGATGCCTGTATAGTTCAGTGGGAAAAAGAAAGCAAATGATTGATGATGAGTGCCTACTGCAAGCAGGAGAGGGCAGTGGTGGCATGATGTCCCAGATTTGCCATTCCTTTATAAGCTTACTCCAAACATCTAGGGTTATTCACAGATGAGATGCATATTGGACACGCTAGTAAATATTGTATCTGATTATGAAGGGAAAGGAGAATTGAAAAACAAGATAAACTTCATAAGGAGTTACTGTGAACAATCAACTGAGCTACATGGAAATAGACTTCACTAGAATTCACTAAGCTGATTAAGAGAATATTAGCAAAACATAAATGTGAATACTATGGGGGGAAAAGTAATATTTTTTCTTCACCCATCACAAGAGTCGTGGCTCACAAGACCTATGAAAAAAGACAGATCAACAAAAGAAAAGCATAATAAATTATTTTAATAACATATTTACATGGCATGAGAGCCTTCAAAAATGAAGACCAAAGACCCAGGAAAAGCTGTACTTTTATCCTAAGTCTGATGACAGAAATGGACAGTTGCAGGGAAATATGATTGGATAGAAAGGGCTATGATCTAATGGTAATAAACTCGGTGGAACTTCAGCAAAGCCCGATTGTTCGCATTCTTTCCTATGTCTCTGTATAACAGCTCTTCCACCCCAGGTATGGGACAGGACTCCTTGGAAATGAGGCTGTTGCGACCTATTTTCAGGCAGATAGGTTAGAGAATCCCCTTATGACCATACTTTAGGAGAGAAAAGTGAGATATCAGAGATATCAGAGAAACTTGCTTCTGCCAGTTCCCAAGGGGTCATATTTTGGGGCATCATGTTCTGACTGCCAATGATACCATGGCATTATTTTCCTTTTTCTATTTACAATGTACAATGTGACTTTTGATACATGTATATATATTGTAAATGATTAAGTCAAGCTACTTAACATATCCATCATCTCACATACTTTTTCTTGTGGTGAGAACATTTAAGAGCTACTTTCTTAGCAAATTTCAAGTATACATTATTATTAACTGTAATCACTATAATGCACAATAGAGCTCCAGAATGTATTCTGTTTAACTGAAATGTTGTAGTCTTTGACCAATTAACACCACATTTGAAGAAATGGCCATGAAAGAAAGAATATACTCCAATTCCTTCCGGTTTTTCTTTTTGTTTATTGCTTCTTATCTATATTTTGCTGCCAAGAAAATGGGAGGTTCTTTATGCTGTTGTGATATCACCATTTCGGTAGAGTTGAGGTATACTGGGGTGGGATAAGAACAGAACTTTATGTATCATGGATCTGACCTCTTATTGCATGTCTCAACCAATACATACTATTTGTGAGTTGAGTACTGGAAAAAATAATGGCTACCTTAAGTCCTTAACTTTAGCAGCAAAGAGACGCAATAGATCGGTATATATTAATGACTTTGGTACAATAACCTTACCAAAAGGTTGGCCTTGGATTAAAGCAAAAGGAATTTCCCCATACTCTAGGTCTTCTATAAACGTAGTTACAAGGCAGCTCATGCTTAGCATGGGCCATACAGAAAATGAATGTATACTTGTAACAAATTCTGTAAAACATACCTGAGTAATTCAATTAGGTAAAGCACTCTGATGTGGCTGAGTTGTGAGTTTTCTTTTAGTTCTTATGATTCCTGTCTGATAATTATGTATTATATCACATAAACAACCGATGATCTTAAAGCCTGCTTTATTTAAAATTGGTAATTTAAGTACCAAAAGTAAATGTGCCTAAGTGTGTATTAAGCAGACCCATGTTAGTTAGTCCATATATATCCTTGTATTAATTTATTAAATATTAATTTTGTGACTTTTCCCCTTCTTTATTTTTTAAAAATGTATTCTCCAATATGGAAGAACTTGTTTTGACTCTGCAACTTAGCAGTGAGAAATGTCCATGTTCAGCAGGTGTACTGTTCTATTATACAATCCATTCTTTAGGCATTCTAATTCCTTACAAATCCTTTTCTAAATAGCACTCAATAATGTTAAAATATAAATGATCTGGTGTATGAAAGATTATATCCAGTAAACTTTTTGAGGGTTAATCTGCTGGCTCAATATATATATTAAATGATGTGTTTATCGCATCCTAATCAGGAGAATATAATCTATTGACTGAAACAAATGATATTATCAATGTTAAAAATCAGCAAATTTGAAACAATTTACTTTTTCTTCTATGTATATACCACAAGTCATCTGGACACTGAACAGTTTCTCCATTGACAAATTATCACTCCTCCATTTCTTTAATTGCACCCCTTTCCTATTTTTTATTTTATGATCTGAAACATATTTTAATTGTTTAACAATTCTTAAGCATGTTATACTTTGTTGAATTGCTTCCCCAAACATTAATCTCAGATGGTTTTTCTGTATTAATCCTTTCCATTCCTTACCTTGTGTGGTTCACTACTAGCAGAGGTTGCCTCTAAGCTCTAGAGGCTACATTGGTTAATTTTCTTGGTAATGCTTATCCAAAAATCCCTCAACCATTTACTTCCACATCCTATAGCTTTTCAATTACAAAAATGTAATATGACTATATACATATCCTTGTTGAAAAACCCAGTGCTTAGAGAAATAATATCTATCTGTATTTTATCACAGGTAATGAGAAAATCAATGTAAAGTTAATCTATCCTGCAATAATGGAAATTTCTCTAAAATCTTATAAATTATTTTAAATGTATTTTCACTGATAACATTAACATTTCTTAAACAACAAGGATGTTGTTCATAAACATCAATGAGTCAACATTTCAGAAGTATATATGTTGAAATAAAAATGAAAAAAAGGTGTACTTTTAAGAAAGTTTTAAGGCACGGAGCAGGAGGATTTAGTATTTGAAATGTTGAAGGGGATTACTAAATTAGAAGATAAGAGAAAAAAAAAAAAGCTTTGAAAAATAAAGGAGAATGGGCAATATGAAAACAAACTGGGGAAAGTGTGACTTGAAGGAGTGTTAGGAAAAGGTGAGCCAGAGAAGTCAGAAAGGAAGTTGAGCAATCAGAGTATCATTTGAAGAATGAGTGTGATATGCATATGCATGTATAGACACATACATATCATATAATACATACTGTATAATACACGTGCATATGCAATACATACACGTGTGTGTATATATAATATATATTATATATTTTATATATATATATATATATATTATATATCTTCATTTTTAACTGAAAGATTTAGAACTGAAAGACTTGGGCTGTGCTGGTGCTAATACATGCTGCCAGGCAGCAGAGCCCAGTAGAGCTGGAGCAAGTGTAATAAAATGTGACTGTGTTTGTTTTCCTTGCAAACTTGCCTGCCCCACAAACCTCCCCAGTGCTCCCAGGAATTCATACAAGGCAGTAACACTCTGAAGCCTGTGGGAGGGCAAGGGAAAGAAAGGATGGGCAAATTAGCTATAATTGGATCTTATTAACTCAGTCATTTAAATTGCTAATCTGTTTCCAAGTAGGCTCATTTGTAGATAACTCATCTTTAGCTGACTGAACTTGGCTTTTCTAACCCTTCTTGTAATTGAGAGAGAACCGAATGTTACCAATTATTTTTCTTATATTACATTTTAAAAACTAAATGGTTAAAAATGTCTAGGCACATTAGAATTGAATCTCAATTTTACATCCACCTAGGCAAAGAATATGATCATCAAATGACAAGATTTTTACATGGGCTCAATTAACTTCCAAAGAAAACTCCTACAAGCCCAGTTAATATTAAAGGCAGTAAAATGTGGGGAGAGGATCGAATTTCTTAATAAAATTCCCAAAGGCATATGAAATAGATATAGATGTATATCTATATATAAAGAGATGTATATCTATATACATATATTTATAAGCCTATAAAGCAAAAGTTAAAAATTGCATTTTCTTTTTAAACTAAACCTTTACGTAATTCAAAGATCCATAAAAATGGGAGGTAAAAGAGTATAAAACTTGCCTTCTTCTAGTTACTTTTAGAAAGGGAAATTTTTGGTGATTGGAGAACACTATTCATAGTAATACAATATTAAAATATTAAGAGTTGTAATATGGTAAATATGCATTACTCAGGTTAAAATGACTCAATATAGATAATAATTATTATTAGACTTTAAGCCTATGAGAGGAGAGATTTTGTCATTTTTTCTTGTTTTTAATGATTCTCTATTTTTGGTCTTACAATGGTATTCAGAATATAGTATTTGCTCAACAAGTGTTTGCTGAAGGAATACTCTTAATCCATTAATTCATACAGAAATCAATATTAATGTCTTTATGTTGGTTTTCATCTTCCTTCAAAAGGCTCAATATTGATTGCCCTTACATAAAAAATTAAAAGTATATAGTACTATTTTACACATACACGTATATGCATTATGTATAGGGATATATGCTTACTAATCAAATGTTTAATGTATTTTTTTAAGTCATGACATAATGCTTTCCTGTACTGAAAAATTCTATGGTCTATATATAATATCACTGTTACCTGGGTTAGATGATTTCATTAAAAAATACAATTAGGCAGGCAAAGCATGGTCTTTTACTCAATTTTACTTAAAATACATAGTATTCAGTAAATATTTGTGAGAATAAATGAATGAGGAGTGATGGTTATATATTCCATAGACTCGTTTCACTTTCTCTTTAAAAAAGTGTCCAAATTTAAATAACGAAGTGGCAACTCTGAAAAACTATTTCTAGTTCTTCAGTTATAACAAATAAATCTAAATGTCTTGATCATTTCTTTATATCTCCTCTAAGTTTTGTGGGAGAAGATTTTTTATTTATCTTTTCCTCAATTGTACATGTTTTAAATGGTGCAAATACAATTTATAAACACAGTTTTAGAATAATTAAAAAAACCTAAATTCACTGTCTCAGTTTCTTCACATTTAGTATCTGAGTCCTAAGAGAGGTACAATAAGACTCTAGAATTGTAAAGCAAAAATAAATTTTCAGATAAAAATTTCTTAATTTTATGTTTCTTTATTTCAGCATCAAACACATTTTGCCTTATGTGATTTAATCTACTTTAAATCTTTATTATTTAAAATTCATTTTCTTTTTTATTGGTTGCAATAAGAATCTCCTTCCCAAAGTATGTAGAAGTTGAAGCAGGGAACTCAGATTTTTTGTTACTTCTATTGTAGCCTAAAAATATGCTGAAGGTACAAATGCAAAAGTTAGAACACCAACTAGTGTTGCCCCTGGTCTTCACTTTGGGGTCACTACCTAGGGAGTGGATCCAATAAAAAAGTCTCAAAACTATGTTCTAATATTATTAAGAAAAGGGCACTTATCAATGATATGAGGTGATATCCATTAGTTTTGGTAGGAAGAACATTACTCCTTTACCAAGAAAATAATGACCCATTTTCACAATGGCTTTTGGAAATACAAAGGGCAAGCACAGATGGTAGAGGTACAGATGTACGCTTTGCAGGGTCTCAGGGAAAAAATGGCATCTGCTTCCTGCTGTCTTCCCTGTTAGAATATTATGAAGAAGGAAAGAGAAATCACTCAAAGTGATATTTCAGGCTGAAAAGAACAATGGTATTAAAGAAAATGAATAAGCAATAAGATGCCTATCTTCCACAGCACCTAGACTATTCAAGTTTACTAATAAGAATAGCTGCTGATAAATTATATTTTAATAGCTTCCATCGAACACTGTTTTTCATTAGAATGAGTTTCTAGTTATAACATCTTTCATATAAAAATAAGTCTGTTTAGTTATAATGGGAAAGAGTGGTTATTCCCAATGAGGGTGGGGGTGGTGATTGATTTTTTAGTGTGATCATGTCAAGAATTTATTGCAGTTTCAGATATTAAATTAATTTACCTCAATGCAGATGACAAAACAATTAAATTTCCATAATTGAGAGGCACAGTTCCCTCCAAATAGACACCTTTATATTGAAATTGATCTAAAATCTTTATCCTTTCTAGAAGATAATCCATGATATTTACTAAGTTTTTACTAAGATACTCTTTTTGTCTTATGAAAAAGAGGGTGTTAAAAACAGGTGACCAAGAAGAGCTTATTACTTAGGAAAATAAACTCACAAAAGTTTAGAAAAAATCTTGTTTTTTCAAACATGACTTGATTTACATTAAATGCAAGATTGAAAACAAGAAAATTTCATATTTTCATATTTGATTCAAATTCCAAAATTTATTTTAATTAATCTCAAGTCTTTTTTTGCCCCCATATTAAGGAAAGCAGGAAATTATGCTCTGAAATAAAAAATCAAGGCAATCTCCCTTTAAATTAATATAATATTTTAAAAGTTACATATTAAGGCAGTAATGTTAAAAAAATACTCATCACTAATGTATTGTATTTTCTGGGAAAAAACTGTACCAGAATAGGTAAAGTTTTGATAGGCATGAATTAAAAGACTCTTGACAGTTTGGGGGCGTCATCTAACACAAGTACTGGGCATTTGCAGCAATACAGACCTGGATTCAAATATGGGCTCAACACATATTTGAGTCAGGCAAATTAATTAAATTTCTAGGTTTTGGATATATTTTTTAAATTTATAAAATGTAAATAATAAAACAACCAACCTCACACAGCTGCTTTAAGAGCTATAAGAGAAAATGTATGTGAAGGATTTAAAATTGTGCCTAGAACAAAATCAGCTGTCCCTATAGATAAATGATAGTTGTTTCCATTGTTGTTGGGGTGGCTAATTTATATATATAAAAGAGGCCTGTGGTCCAGGGAAGCAGGCTCAGAGAAAGTGAAATTACTGGAGGGAAGAAAGCTGAGCAAAGATATTTTATTTCAAAGCCAACTTAAAACTGTAACTTTGGCTTCTTCAAACTGACTAGCATTGTGGATTATGGAATGAATTCATATGGCAGTGCAATCTATTTTGAGCAAAAACTGATCTCTGTTTTTGGAGAAAGCATGTACTAAACTGCCACGTTAATCAAGGTGCAACTATTGTACATGAATTCATTTTTTAAGAAAAACAGCGATTCAAATTATAGTATTTATGATTAAGTAATTTTGGACAGTACAATTGCTCGAGGCTTTAACAAATTTCTTCAAGTGTTTTCATGTTGAAAACCTTATAACAAAACCTGCCTGTATTTTTCTGCCCTTTCATTAATAATTATAAATGTATATTTAGTTTACTTTGCACATGTAACCTTTGCCAAGAGAGGTCCGATATTGGCAATTTTTACTCCATTTATTAAATGTAAGTGCTATTCCCCAAATCTATTGCCTCAAAATTTAAATAGTGTAAAAATCAGAAATTTTCTGAATATTTTTCATGTATGTATATTCTTTTTAATTTTCAGCTTGTTCTATAAACTGATTCCTGAATCTGCAGATCAGATGTACAGTAGACTGACCGTACATCCAGGAGAGGAGAGGAGGGGATGCAGGGTGTATTCCAGGAGAGAAATTCAGATATCACAGCAATCCACAGTGCTGGTCACTGTAGAGTGTGGAACACCTTCCAGTGTGCTTAGAAAGATAATTAAATACACCTGGAAGGGTACTTTCTCAAGAGAAGAGGGAACAACTAGAACAACTCACAAATACTGACTCTTATAGGGCATGCATAGAGCAAAATTAATGGAACCTCCCTGGACTGATATACATATGTATCAATGGAGATATTATCATTACTAATGAGCCAGTCACAGCTTATGATTTTATGGCTAACCAGAGGCCTGAGTAGTTATGTTAAACTTATAGAACAGCTTTGCAACACCTCATGGTGTTTTTATTCTCAGCTGAACTATTTAGAATGTGCTTCTTTTAATGAACGATGAAATGATCCAATAAAATACTTTCAAGCATGAGGCATGCTGTGTGACTTCATGGTGATGGGATTTAAGAAGCCAGGGCTCGATTTGGAAATTTAAGAGAATGAAAAATTAATACTCAAAAACCCTACAGAAACTATCAGAAATCTTGATAAATACAATTTGCTGGAGGGAAAGAGAAGTTCACAACATCATTTTAAAGCTAAAAAAAAAAACAAAAAACAAAAAAAACCACAACTTTTTTAGAAGATTTGGGGTTATGGTCCTTTTTTAGAAGAATTGGGTTATGGTCCCATCTCTAAAAGGTTCAGTGAAAAAAGGAAGGTGATTAGAGTTGGTTTATATCAATCAGAATTTACCACCAAGAAAGGGGAAGCATCCCTTTCCTTGAATTGTAGAAGCATGGATATAATACGCATTCTATAGGCAAAGAACATGGGAGAACTGGTATTTAGATGGGCAAGCAGCATATGCCCTCTATACTCTGCTGGTTCTGATCTGAATTAAAATTTCCTTGAAGACAATTTGGTAATGTGAGTCTAAGTCCTTCAAATTACACATCCCTTTGGAATAGGAAACCCAACTCTAAAAACGTCATAAGAAAATAATCAGGTTCACATGTACCCCCCATAATTACATACAAATAAAATGTATAAAAAATAAAGGAAACAATCAGATAAATTATAGAACAGTATATAAGACTATTGCTTTCAGGAATATTTATAATATCAAAGATAAAAAATTGTCAATTAGCAGGGGTTATGTTTAATAATGAGATATTTATATGGTTGATTATGTAACCTTTCAAAACAATGACTTGTAAGAGTACTAATGATAGCTTCTTAAAAAAAATCACACTAAAATATTTTATGTAAATATGTACTAAAACAAAAATCTCAAAATGTTTGACAGTAAGATGTTTTAACAACACTTAGAGGTAACCATAATTTTCTTATTTATACTTATATTTTCAAAGGTATTTTAATAAATATATATTTTTAACTAATAAAAATACTATATAAAAGGCATGAAGAAAGGAAGGCATGAAGAGAAAAATAGACTTCTATATGTTAAAAGCAATAAATTTATATATTCTTATAATTGCAGAATATATTGAAAACACTAATACGTTGGAAACAATGTCAATGTCCAATATTAGAGGTTTTTGTTGAAACATATAATGAAAAAAGATACAACTGGCTAAATAACCTTGTAGAAGTATATTTATTGACATAGAAAGATGGTCACAACATATTGAGTGTAAAGTGCAGATTATAATACTATATTTTTAGTATATTGTCATTTTTGTTGAAAATAACAACAAAAGCCCAAGTAGACATTATCTCTAGCTGGGAGGAGATCCACAGGATCTATTTTATCATTCAAGGTTTCATCCTTGTTCTCTGATTTTCATACAATGAATATTCATTGTAAAATTTTGTTATTGACAAAAAAGCTTGCTAAATGAAAGAAGTATTTTTTGTTTCTTTAATGGAAGGAACAACAATTAAAAAGGCGGATATACAAATTACATTAGTTTTCTGTTGCTGTCGTAACAAAAATTTACAACCTTAGTAATAAATTTATCATTTTATAGTTCTATAGATCACAAGTTTGATAAGGATTCCCAAGACTAAAATCTAGGTGTCAGCAGGGCTGCATTTGTTTCTGGAGACTCTAGAGGAGAATCTCTTGCCTTTTCCAGCTTCTGGAAACCATAAGCATTCATTGGCTTGTGGCCCTTTTTCCATCTTCAAAGCCAGCAAGGTCACATCTCCCTATGGCTTTTTTCCGTGATTACATTTCTCTCTGACCTTAGCTGGGAAAGGTTCTCTGAACTTACGCACTAGTGATTAGGCTCGGCCCACCTGAATAATCTTTCTACCTCATCTTCCAGAAACTTAATCATATCTGCAAAGTCTCTTTTGCCATGTAGGGTAACATATACACAGATTCTGGGGATTAGGGAATGAACATATTTAGGGGACCATTATTCTGCCTACCATACAAATTATCATGGATGCCTATTTTAAATATAGACTTTATTATGAAATTTCAATTTACAAAGAGAACAACTCATTCTCTAATTCCTCATGTCACCCCACCTAAGATTTTTCATATCCTAGTGATATGAAAAATTATGTACATATCTATGTAAATCTTAAAACTATAAAACTTCTAGATGAAAACATTGGATCAAAACTTTGTGACTTTGAACTAGGCAAAGATTTCTTGAATAGTACAACAAAAACATAATCTATTAATGAACACACTGATAAATTGTACTTTAAATTAACTACTTCTCTTTTTCATAAACACTATTCAGGGAATAAAAAGACTTGAAGATAATATTCACAAACATTTGATAACTTGCATACAGAATATTTAAAAAATTCAAAATTCTAGAATAAAACAAAATTTCCATTTGAAAGTGGGACAAATTATTTGAATGAATCATTCACCAGGAAAGGTATAAAGCAAATAAAACATGAAAGATGTTCACCATCCTTAATAATTAGGAAAAGGCAAATTAAGTGCTATACCCCTATTTAAATGGCTAAAATTAAGAAGACTGAACATACCAAGGGTTGGTGAGGAGGCAGGGTAACTGGAACTCTCATGCACCACTGGTAGGAATGTAAATGTTACAACCATTTTGAAAAACAGTCTGGAAGTTTCCTAAAAAGCAAACTATACGTCTATATGATCTGGCCTTCCACTTCTAGGTATTTACTTAAGAGAAAGGAAAGCAACATCCATAAAAAGAATTCTACACAAATATTCATAGCAGCTTATTTTGTAAAAATCCCCAAACCAGAAACAACCCAAATGTCCATTAACAGGTAAATGGATAGACAAATTGTGATATATTAATAAAATGCTATACTATTCAGCCATAAAAAGGAATAAACCATTAATGTAGGTAACAAGAATAGCTCTCAAAATCATGCTGAGTGAAAGAAGTCAGATCAAAAGAAGAGTGCATACTATATAATTCCATTTATATAAAATTTTAGGAAATGGAAACTAATCTATAGTGGCAGAAAGCAGATCAGTCATTATCTGGAAGTGTGGATTGTAGAGATGAGAGGGTAGGAAAACAAAGGGGCACAAAGAAACTTTTGGGGATGATGAGTATATTTCTTATCTTGATCTTAATGGTTTCATGCTTGTATGCATGTGTCAAAACTTACCAAATGGTATACTTTAATTATATGTATTTTATTTCAATTATTCCTCAATAAACAAAAAATAAGGGAATTACTTATAGGAATAGCAAGAAAGAAAAGGTGATGAAGCTGGACCGGTAAATCAGAGCTCAGGTTGTCTACTACTTATTGCAGGTTTGAATTCTGTCCTGTGTGTCAGGAGAAGCCAACTGAGATGGAAGGCATGGGGTTGACCTGATCAGAACACTAAGGAATATAAGCAAGCAGTATGGATTATGAACTTCGATGGCAAGAGTCAGGTGGCAAGAATGTACAAATTAGAAAGGTGTAATAGTTCTTTAATTAAAATTTGATGAATGCCTAAGCAAAGAAGAGTCAATTAAAAAAAAAAAAAGAGGAGATTGATTGGAGATATAGCCACAAAGTATAAAATGTCATTCTATAAGAATCAATGACTTTTTAGATGCAAAGGCATTTGGGGAATGTTGGATAAAAGATGAACCAAGTTTCAGAGGCTTAGTATATGGTGATGCCGTTAACTGAGAGACTGAGGTACAAAAGAAGGACTATAAAAGAAGGTTTAGGAAGGACGATAATGATTTCGGTTATGGACATGTTGACTATGAGGTACATAAATGATATTCAGATGACGACTACTAACAGTTTGTTGGAAATGTGCGTCTAAAGCTAAAAAAAAAAAATAAGTGCTTATAGGAACTGTTGATTAGAAAGTAAGCACTTTAAGATAGCATCTATCTTTTTATTTGGAACTATCACTCAGGTAGAGTGTATAAAACAGGAATGAAAGATGATTTCAGTTGGACCTCTAGAAAACATCATCAAGGGAGGAGAATAGGTTGTGAGTAGAGAAAAAGATTCCATCCAACACTAAAAGGACTCAGAAAGAGTATGAGAACCAAAGAAGGAAGAGATTACCAACAGTGGCTAGAGGGAGATCAAACAGTTGTGAACCAAGGTCAAAATAGTTTCGTATTTAGCAAATAGGTGGATATTAACAAATTTAGTAAGAGCAGTAGCTATAGAGCCTTATGAGCAAAATCTGATCAAGAAGAGTTTAATGAATTAAAGAAAAAAAAATGGAGATAGTAATTAGGGGCTACTGCTTCAAAATTTATCAGTAGCCAGAGAAATAAAAATTATATGAGGGTAAAGAGAAATTATAATACCTATCATCCCCCCAAATTAAAAACTGTAACAAAATAGAAATCAACAAAAACACAGTCCCAGCTATTTTCCTTAAAAAACACACACAATTTCTAAATACATTAAGAATCATCATAAAATAGCAAATGTTGCAACCATAGCAATAACTGTACTAACTAATTTGACTGACCCCTGATTATGTTTAGTCACTAAGCACATACACACAATTTAATCTTCACAAAGCCCACATTGTGTACAATCTATTATTATCTGTATTTTACAAGTGAGGGAATTTCAGTAAAGAAAGGTTACTTACCCGTGGTTAGTAAGCCAGTGTTTGCATCTAGATCACACTTCTAGCTAGACAATACAGTATGCATATATACATATGACTCTAAAGAGATCTGGTATGACACACCCAACTTTCTCAATGATTTGTCCCTGGGATTCTCTTTTAAAGTAGCAATGAAAGCATATGAAATTATTGTGTTACCTACAACATCAAATTATCCAGGAAAAAATGTAAAAATTCACCAAGTCCATCGCTATGAACTACTGAAGTGATGATCATGTAGTTACTCTTACACACTTTCCTTTACTTTAACTGACCACCAGTATGAGGAGTAGGGTAGACCCCTGTCAGTTAAAAAGTGCCCAGGGTCCTCTTTGATCTGTGCTCAGGGGAGAGTGAAGTCTTATTACAAAGTCCCTTTGATTTCTTCAATTCTCAGACAGCAACCTCTCAATTAGAAGTGGGAGTGGTCCATCCCAGTTCAGAGGGATATATCGGTCTCTCACCAAAGAAATTGCTCTTTCTTAAAATTTTAAAGGAACAGATTTTGTAGTTTGGGCCTTGTAAGAGGCTCAAACAAAACTAAGGTATATTCATTTCAAAGCAAGATCATGGTATTTTAAGTACCCATCTTGTCTCTCTGATGGATTCTGACTTCAGAATGAAAGGAGAGAAATAGCCTAAAAGGCTTAGGCTTTAGCTTGGATAATGTAGAATTGGTTTGAAGACATTTCAAATAGTTAGACAATGACAAAGCTGTTACTTTCCATAGAGAATTACCTTGACTTTGTATATTCCAATTAAATCAACTTTATTTATTTGCTGATTTTGTAGCTTCCATTCTAATCTTTACAACTCTATATATTATAAAAATCAATTGCTTTTGGAAATATTAGACAAGTTGTTCTTAAAATTATTTGCTCTCAGAACTCCTTTAGAGTATGTAATTACTGAGGATCCAAAGAAGTTTATATAAGTTATATATAGTCATCCCTCAATATCCATGGAGGATGGGTGCCAGGACTCCCTTGGATACCAAAATCCATGAATGCTCAAGGCCCTTATAGAAAATGGTGTAGTATTTGCATGTAACCTGTGCACATCCTCCCATATATTTTAAATCATCACTAGATTACTTATAATACCTTCTACAATGTAAATGCTATGTAAATAGTCATTATACTATATTGTTTAAGGAATAATGATAGGAAAAAATCCTGTACATATTCCATACAGACGCAACCATTAATTTTTATAAATATTTTTTAATTCACAATTGGTTGAATCTGTGGATACAGAACCCATGGATGTGAAGGGCTGACCGTATATTGATATTTATCACACCAGAAATTAGAAAATTTCAAATATGCTTATTTTAAAATAAAAATGAGCCCATTATACACTAAAATACATTTATGAAAAGTAACTATATTTTCCAAAAGAAAAAAGTGAGGAAAGTGTTATTGTTTAATATTTTTCACATTTTTAAATAGCAGGGTTTAACAAAAGAAAGTCAGATTGAAATATTTGCTTCTCCATTCAATTCAATGCTCCATTTTGGTTGAAGTATATGTAGAAAACCCAATTTCACACAGACATGTAGCTAGGAAGGAAGGGGTATTTTAATAGCCTTTTAATATTCTTTGATACTACACCAAAGTTGAAAATGTTAGCCTTGTAGCATGAAGATCAACTGATGTATCTTGCACCTTGAATGGCTCTTTCGACCATGAATAATTTTGTAATATCAAATATACTGGTAAATTGAAAATAGTGGTTTGCTGAAATACACAGATCTTTTAAACATTGGCCCATTTTATTAAACAATATTTAAAAGTTGCATTTATTAATATCAATCTCATCAGAAAAGTCTTCAAGTATTGGGAAGTTATCAACCTCACAATGGCAGATACAAATTTTCCAAAACCGCCAAGATGAAAACTCAGATTTCATCATTGGCAAAGATTGTCAGTTACCTTCCTTGAAGTGATAAACTCACTCTGTTCATTTTGAAGAAAATGTCTGAAAATACCCAGTCTATATAATCATTTGTAAGTTGTTTTTTTGAGTAAAAATGGTGTTCCATGGGAAGAAAAAAAATCACTAGTTGACAACTCAAACAACTGCACAAGTACTTTTCTTCAAAACAACCTTAAGTACACAGCAAAAGTGCTTTATGACTATTTCCCATTCTGCCACACAGAATATTAAAAAGATATTTACTTAAGGGTTAAGATTTAAAAAATTAATAATTTTTACTTCTTCATTAAGGGTTTTTTTATTTCAAAAAATTTGGGAGTACAAGTGTTTTTTTTGTTACATGGATAAATTGTACGATGCCGAAGTCAGGCTTTCAGTGTACTTGTCACCAGAATAGCGCGCACTATACTCAATAGGTAGATTTTTATCCCTCATCCCTCTCCCACCCTCCTAGTTTCCGATGTTCATTACTGTTCTTTAGGACTATATATATCTTTTGTTTAGCAATCATCAAGGATTTTAAGTGAAATTTTTTTTTCCCTTTTGCACTGTGAGTGCACGGTGGTAAAGAACACAATGTACAACCATATAGTTTGCTGCCACCTCCTTAATCCATGCTAAGGTGACTATAACATCATTACTTTTTTTTTTTTTTTTGCACCATCAGTGCAAATGTCAATGAGATGGATAATGTAAATAATGTCTTGTGTTATTAGGAAAGTAATTTTGACCTTCCAGACTCCCCTGAGAGGTCCAAAAGTCACAGTTTGAGAACTGCCTTTAGACAATAAGGCAAATGAGTACATATTTATATATTTCTACTAATACTATGATTCTGACCTTAAAATCCTGAATATTGAGATGAGACATAAAGGGACAACTCCCATTCCTTTAAATTATATGTGGCTATTTGTTAGGACACATTAACTGTTGTTAAAGCAGAGTAAAGGATTTATGGATGTGTGTGGGTGCTTTTGTGTATATGTGTGTGTGTGTGTGTCTGCAGGTGAAAAAATGGACCCTTTTAAAAAACCATCGAGAAAAGCTGTTAAAGTCTACTCAGCACCACACACTTCCCAGATTCACTCACAATGTCCCTATTACCTTTTTTTTTTTAATAAAGAGTAAAACAATTAAATTTAGAATTAGAAAAGCCTGCACATAAAGTGGCTACACCTAACCAGAAGCTAATTTCTGTTTTCAGAGGCATGAATGCAAGTGTGCAAGTATAAGCAACAAATGTCAAAATTACCCACTGGTACATGAACGCTCTGCAGGTTTCAGTGCTGAGGGCAAGGGGTGGGATATTGCAGGATGTGCAGTGGCAGGAGCAGATAGCCCTCTTAAGTTGTCATCTAGCATTATTTTTGTGCATTTGTGAAGGGAATTTCAAGTATTTTGTTGGGCAAGCAGTAAAGCAAACTAGTGAAGACTTAGAATCTTTCTTACAATGCAATAATCAGCTCTGATGACTGCTTACCATTGATGTTTACAAAACACAGGTTCATAGAATCAGTTGGAAATATGAGACAGCTAGATAGCTAAATAACTCGATCGGGCAGTCTTTGTCTTCAGAGAGGGGAGAGAGAGACAAATACACACAGATGAAGCGAGAGGTGGAGGAAGAGACTCTTAGAGTATGAGGAATAGGCACCTCAAATTACAGCAAGAAGGAAAAGAATAAATCTTTGTATTTCAGAATTACAGTTGTTCAGTGTAAATTTGTGATGACCAGTATTAATCTGTATAGCAATAAAGTCCAGTCATCTATTTCATTTCACTTTAATTTTAATATAAAATTTACTATCATATACAAAAATATGGAAAACCATCTGAAAGCACAAGCCCAAGGCCCATGAGAGGTTTAGCGCCTTTTCTGCAAAAATAGCCACAACTGTTGGCAACACAGCAATTGTACTGTTTATTAGCAGTTATATATATTGGCTTAGGCTCTCAAAGGGTCCATCTAAGGAACAACTATGCTATTGTCCACCTGGACTGCATTAGCAGGTTTATCTGATATGACTAGTCAGGTGTCAGTTTTAACGTGTCGTCTGTTGCCAAGATAAGGGTCACTTATCAGGATGACAAACAAGAGAGTTGGAGCTTGACCCATTTTCTAGTTAATGAATATCTCCTTTAGAAGCAAGGAGGTCAGCATGGGTTTTCATAAACATGCATCCAGGCAAACACACGTTGCCTGCTAGTCCCTGCTAATTTTAACTTCCTGACTTAAGACTGGTCTTCTCTGAGGCCTCATAGAGGGATTTGTTCTGATTCTTTGCAACTGCTTCACACATGCCATTTCCTTCCTACCCAAGGGTATTCAAGTAAGACCAAGTTCTTTAGGGAATAAAAGATGCCTTTCACATCCATACACTTAGTGAACTAATGATCCTCAAGTATTTTACACAGAGTTGTACATAATAGAGAGCTCTGTTTTTACAAAAAAAGTCATGACCTATGATTATCTAGTTCCCCTTGAACAAAGTGCTTACATTTTGTTAGGTTTGTAAAACAGCTCTGCTCTTTCATTGTTAGGAAAAAAGAAACTGGCTAAGCCATGTAAACATGCTCTTCTCTGGCAGGCAGTGAGAATGCAGAGCAGAGGAAAGAGAAGAACACATGAGATGAAAGGTCACATTCCCCTTTTTGACACCACTGAGAGCATCTGACCAAAGCAGAGCCATTGGAGAGCTCAAGTTTAAAAAGAAAACAAAACAAAACCTACCATTGTTCATTCTGGCCATGTACTCCAGCCTGGCCTGATCCTAGGCCATCACTGGGTCAGCATGACCAGCAGGAGATAGGCTGAGGCTCAAAACAGAACACAGTCCCATGCCATTATCTATTTGCTCTTTGCTGAATTATCAGCTGCATAACTCACACTCAATTTTTTATCTCCCTGCTCCTTTCTTTGCCTTTTTGCCTGTGATCTCAAAACTCAAAGCCCCAGAGAGCCAAGAGGACCTGGAACTGGCAGCATCAAATGCAGCTCAGTGGAACAGGAATGTTTCTGAGTAGGAATAAACCCTAGAGTAGTAAACTAAGGAATTCAAAAATTAAAGTCTACACCAGAGAGTCTATGGGTGCAAAAACTCATATTTCAGGGGTTAAATAAGTGGTGTTTGATATAACTAGTTAGTTAGAATGATCTGGAAAATTCCCACATAATGACATTACTGCAGTGTTGAGGTTTAGTGCTCCATTGTTCCTTAGTCCCTCTATTTCAACAATAACTGTCATCTGACTCAACTAGAAGGTTCCTAACCCTGCCTTAAGAATGTCATTACCTCTGCTTTAGAGCAAACCTTCAATGTAAGACATTAGCCTGCAGAAAATACAGTTTCTGAGCTATGAGAAGGGACTACACGGCAGTTTTGTGATGGCTTGATAACAAATATTTATACTTCAGCATAATTCAATATGAGTGTTGTTTTCACTGTATACACTCACTGGTTGTAATCCCAACATTGTAGAGATGGGGGCATAAAATCTACTTATCTCCAAAAAATGGAGGCTACATAAATATACCAGAAGAATCTAACTACAGTCACATGGCATGTAACATTTTGGTCAACACCAGACCATATATGTATATACCATCATGGTTCCATGAGATTATAATATTGTATTTTTAATTGTAACATTTATAAATTTAGATATGTTCAGATGTATAAATGCATACCATACCATTGTGTTGCACTTGCCTACAGTATTCAGCAGAGTAACATGCTACACAGGTTTGGACCCTCAGAGCAATAGGCCATACCATATAGCCGAGGCATGTATCAGGTTCTAACATCCGGGTTTGTGTAAGTATAGTCTATGATATTCGCACAATGACAAAATTGCCTAAGGATGAAGTTCTCAGAGGGTATCTCCATCCTTAAGCAATGTATGACTACTACTAAATGGTTGAATTTTCTTAGGTCAGTTAACAAAAGGCACGTTACCCACAGCATTCTGCTGAGAAATCTAAAATGAATTCTGTTAACTTCAACAGCCCATACTGCTCTCCTGATAACAGACCTTTTCCTTTCAGGGAGCCCAGAGCAGCTCTCCTCTTAGTCCATTTGGATGAGATGTCCCTGACCCCAACCCCAGGATCAGGTTTGTGCATACAACCATTGGAGTGCAACATCCTGCCCGGTCCAATCAGAGTTAACTCCAGGACTTTTGCTAGAACAATTAGAAAATAGTGCTAGATTTGCAAGCACTAAGGGTACAACTCCACTGGGTCACAGAGAAAAGAAGAGTAGAAAAATGGAGAAAGGGACAGTTTGTTTTCTAATGTTCTCGGGTAGCCATTTTCACTCACCACAACCTAATGTCAATGATACCCTTAAACATTTCCGTCACATGAGCCATGTAAGTTATATTTCAGTTGTGTTTCTATCACTGGAAACCGAAAGAGTACTAACTAAGGCATCCCTCCCTTATCCTGACTCCTAACACTTGCAAAATGAAATTCCAATTTGGCATTAACAGCCCTTTCACTGTAAAATATACATCAGAGCCACTCAACAACTCTATCTCCCACAAATGCTGGCACCTCAGTCTCAGTTTGCTCACCGTTGCTTGAAAAGCTATGAGTGTCGAAACCTTGCTCATGATATTGCTTTTCCCTGTAATATGATCTTGTGTAAATTCTACTGATTCTAAAAAAACACTGCAGAAAGTGCATATCCTTTTTAAAAATCTTCTCAACCATCCCTCCACTCCTGAGAGCTTCAATTTCCCCACCAAACACTGTGAGGCTTTTATGGTATACAGACTAAGTATTATTTAAAGTAAATTCTACACAAGTAACATAATGGTAGTATTTTGAACAGATTGACCTTGTTGTAGTGTAAGGATGAATAAGCAGGGAATGAAAAAGAGGCAGAGGACTGGTTAGGAGTCTGACACAGAAATCCTCCAGTGAGATGACAAGGGCTTGTCTCAAAGAGTGACAGTAGAAATGAAAAGAATAGATAAGAGAGGCAGGGGGGATTGATGAGATTGGTGACAGATTGTCCAAGTGTTTGAGAGGGCTTAAAAAAGATACAGTAGCAGGTCTCCTGAATCTTATTCCATTGTTACCCTGGTATTACCATACCAAAATATCAGAAATAAAATTGCATGTCATATGTAAATGAACACTAAATTACAAAATTCCTCCAAGGAAACAAATGGTTGGAATTAGCAATAGAAATATATAGGTCTGTGATTTTATTTTATTATGTCGATAACTTGGTTATCACCAAATAAAGTAGGCACTTTGCATGAATTGGTGCAAAATATTAATAATAGATGAAAAGGGCAATGATATTTGAGATAGAAACATGCATAGTAATGATTTCAAACCTAGGGGAAGTACCACATTACATGACTATAACATGGTACATGGCATATAACATTATATGATACACATATATACTATATTTAAACAGCAAAATGTGTTAACTGGTTCTAAAAAGAATTTACAGTGGTATGTTTGAAATATTTGCAAACATTTTCAAGAGTCATTACAAACATTTTTTGCAAATGTATTAACAAACGAGTTTTAGGGCATAATTTATTTGTCCGAATTAGATGAGAAGTGGAATGGGAAGGTTTTCTTCTTTTACTAAAAATTCTTTCAATCTTCAAGTTCACTTTTGAAACAAAGTGGGTGATACATTTCAGTTCTTTCATTTCCTGTTTCCTTTCCTGCCTGCCTTCCCTCTTCCTTCCTCTCCCTCCCTTTTTTTCTTCTTCTGAACTTCTCTCCTCTTCAGCATTTTATGGCTAGCCAGCAGTTACTCAGGTAAGTTCTGTTCTTTCTCATAAATATACATCTGAGTGATTGGGGGCTGCATTTCCCTTCACTGAAGATCAATCCTGTAACCACATACTTCAGAATAAAAGGATCTGATTCTGCCTGGTTATTCATACAACTGAACAGTACCACAGCTATATTATCTAGATGGCTACATTACCCTTGAGATAGAAATAGCATTCAAAAACATTTTCCCCAAGATATTGAAAGTGATGCATGTCCCCAGGTTGGAAAATCATTTATCCAACAAAATTAGTGACTAAGAAAATAATTATCACTTGCTTTGGATTTAGCTCGATATTTTAGTCCAAATTATGGAACACGTGCACAAAAATCCACATATTCTCTTTGTATAGTTTTAGCTCTAGTCAGTATTATAAATTCTTATCTCTATTTCTAGTCTAATGTCTGCATTCTGTCTTTGAAGTCTGGAGATCTGGCCAGAGCGTGATGGTGCTCACTTGCCACAGTGATACCTAAGCAGCTACTCTGTATTTCCCATTGCTGAGCTCCGCTCCCCTGCAGGGACCCCTGCTGCCCCCACCTTGAGCCCCTGCAGCTGTGTTGCTGCTCTGGGAATGCTGCCTCCTTTGTTCACTCTCTTAGTCACCTCTCTGTAGCTTTGATGTCAACTGGCCAGTGGCTACCAGCAACAGCTCTGTTCCCCTAACATCAAGTCGGCTTGGCCCTACAGGTTATATTTTGGGTCATTCTCACTCACTTTGCTATACTTGCCCTGTATTTATCTGTATAAAATCCCTTGTCTTATCAGTGCCCCCGGAAAAGAATACCCAGTTACTAAAACAGTATCAAATACATATTAAGTACTCCATAAAAAAACATTTGGTGAACAATTGCATTCCATCAGAAAGCTCTGAACAAATTTGGCATTAGAACATTGAGTGGTAGGGGTGATGGTACTATGGAAGGTGAAATGTGGGTTCTTTAACATTGAGTATATATTAACATGATCTGTATGCATATATAGCCATGGCAAGAGTATGATATCTAATTTTAGAATATATAAGATGGCCCCACATTACCAAGAATGCTTTTTGGAAAAACATTACACATATTAAGCATCCAAACTAAGTCATCAATGTGTAAGTCTATGAATATGTCATTCTGGATTTCTTTCTAGTCCTGATATTATCACTTTCTCATAGATGACTGACAATAAAATGGATATTTTGTCTCATTCCGTTCTTATAAATAAAACATTTCCATAAAGAAGAACCATTGCGTTGTTTGCTTTGGGTAAGAAGGGATATCAGAATTATCCTTTGAGGAATGAAAGGGATGGCATGGGGTAGGGGGCAGTCTAACCATCAATTTATTTTACCTACTTGGCTAACACAATGCTGCGAATGGAGCCAGTCATCCTTCTGTTTTTATAACTCACATTAGAGCTTAAGTTTGTTCAGCATGCCAGCAGAGCTTTGCTCAAAGCTCAGAACACAGTGTGGGCAGTTCAAAGCTTGCCAAAGTCTATTTATAAACCACACGAAGCACATTCTCATCCTCAACTTTTGTGAATTCAAGTACAGTACAATACTGCAAAGGTTGGCAGCTCTTTCTCACTAACTTATTTTTTCAAGATTACACTTCTCTCTAATTCTTTTCTACAATAAGTAGAAAAGAAACTTAGCACTTTCTTCTGTATGGAGCAAAGTTAAATGAGGATGAGTACCACAGCCAGGCCAGGTTTCTACCTGGCTTAAGTACCAGAGTTAAACAGGTGGAGCTCATACTCTATGGCCAAAGCAAGTCTGTGGGCTACTCATTTCTAATAATACATATGCAGGGTAGATTATTGATCAGTATAATGTTCAAGGAGACTTCTGAAATAATTCAGGAAGAAATTAAAGTAATCTGAAGTAGGTGATTGGTAAGGGAAAAGAAAAGTGACAGTTACCAGAATAAATTTAAAAAACAAAAAACGAGGAGGATTTGGTTCCTTGTAATTTCTTCAGTGGTCCAGCAGCCAGAACAAAGTTTTCTTCTCTCTTTAGTCATTAACCAATCATTTGACTCTTAACATATGCTGCCTTATGCTGTTATTACCATTTTTAAGTGTTTGTCCTCTATCCCCAACCATACGTCAATCTGCGAACATCTGATAATATCCAGGAATTAGATACACCTGCAGCACCCAACTCAGAGGGGGCCTGAAAAATGAATTTATATGTTGTTGGGGGTGGAATGTAGCAGAAGTATCAATAGAACTTGGTTACTGCTCTAATATATTAGCATTTTTATTGAAAGCCAAATATGAATGTATTATCTTCTTCAACTAGAATCTCTTTCAGGATATGAATTTGTCTCTGTATCGCTGTTGTATAGCATTCTGATGCATTCGTGGGATTCAATAAATGTTTGTTGAATGAATAAATTACATACAATTGTATTCAAATTAACAATGATTATGATTCAGTGTAGAAATACCAACATAATCATAATCAGTGAATGGCAAATAATATTCTATTTTGCGTAACTAGCCCTTATTTGCAATGTTTGTATATATAGTATATTCACAACTAAGAGAATATCTTACTCGTTCTGTTTAGAAAGTTGTATAAATACTGGATAGTAATTCATTCCTTATAGAATGCACTTGATTTTTACATTGCATGGCTTATTATTCACTTTTCTAAATAAAAAATTCCTTAAAAAATCTGTCAATTTGGCACCTAAACTAATTCTTATTCACTTCCTAAGAGTAGTCACGTCTACTCATATATTCACATGCTTATTTAGTTGTATCATTAGAGGAGTATTTTAGGACATATATTATGATTTTTTAAAAGATATATGTCTATACAAATGAAAAACCAGTACATGACATTCTACTTTATGGGCAGATGCCAGCTTTTTAAACAAAAATAATACCTTTCCCTCTTTGCTATTTTTGAAAGTATTTGTATGAAAATGAGGAGTTAAATCAATTATCTTTGTAGCTCTGGATAACTGCACTTTTCTGTAATTGACCTTACTAGCCCACAACTACTACAAAATTGCTCATATCTTTTCACTTCCTCTATTTAAACATACCCTCAGTAAGTTATCCGTTTTCAGAGCTGAATAGTTCCTTAATCTCATTTCTAATCTAAAATTCAAAAGCTATTCCCTTTAAGTGAAAAGAAAAAGAAATGTTTACAAACCACTTACTCCAAAAGCAACAAAGCCCAGATAATGGCAGTCTCTCAGCATCAGTAGATGGCACCCTAAATTTGGTAGTCCATTCTAGATCCTTCTGAAGAAATGTTTCACATTCCGATTGTATTGAAATTAAATATGATATTTTAATATTTTGATCATCTACCATGTGCCAAGCTTTGTGTTATATGTTGGTGATTTACTATTCACTTAAATGGTGAACAAAATATTACCCTTATTGCTTTTATAGAACAGTGCAGCACAGAGAAAAGTAATCAAGGAATAACACTATGATGAGATAAAAGACATCTTATACCAACATTAACTAACAATAATTGTACTGCCTTTTTTTGGTGCAATTCTGAACTTCCTTCCTAATGAAAAACAGCAAATTACAGGATTCATTTACCAATGTGGAAGATATCTGTTAGCAATTCAGGGATGTTTGCACATCACCTAGTGAGAATAGCATGCTCTCTAGCTACCTTTATATTTAAAAGCTATAAATCCTACAGAGTATTTTTTTTTTTTCTGGAGACAGTTTAAGAACCCAGATTCCTAGATATATAGAGGGGAAAAAAATATCCATAGAGTGGAAATAAAAGGGAGAAGCGATGCCAAGGACGTCTTCTTTCTTCATCTTGTTTTCTGGAATTTATATGGTTCCTCTAAACACTAAAATCTGAAGTATTTATGGAGTATATTTGTTAGTTCTCAAATTCTTAGAATATTTTCCTTTTTATATTTACTCCTGAGGCCTCTGTTATAGTGAAGGAAATGCCGATGAGTTCCAAGGTAAATACAAGACAAATATTCTGTCCTGGAACCTCAGCGGATTATTCTCACTTTCAGCTCATTTGCATTTATTAACATTCAGGTTCCGGGCACTACATTTTGTCTGTGGACTTTTTGCTTTAATTAACAATAGATGTATGTTTGGCAAGGATTGAAATTCTGAGGCTCTCAGGGATGCAGGAAATATTCTTTGTTATTATATCTTCACTGAATCAGTTGTCACCTTGATATTGCCAAGAAAGTATCTTTTTGAAAGAGGGTGAGATGTTAAAGAGATCAGGGTTTTGAATTGTTTTTTTTAAATAACCCTCTTTCTAGAAATATGTCTTATTGTAGCACTCTATAAGAGACGATTTCACTGTTTCTTTACTTTATATAAATTTATAATTCAAGAAATACTGTATTAGTAAAATAATGAATACATGAGACACTGCTGAAGTGTTCTCACGTCTATTGGTATACACTGAAACTCACTGGCAACAATTAAATATAGGAAGACATAGATACAGAGGCAGAAATCCTAAGCACTCTACCAGGCTCAGTCCAATATTCTTAACATTAGACATTATTCTTAACATTTCTTGTTCTAATATACTAAAAGGAGAGATACAGTCTCTGGCCTCTCATTCCTCACAGGGAATATCTGTGTCTACCTCAAACACTCCTCTAGAAACAATGTTTAAGCTTCACCTTCGAGCTAGTAGCACTCTTAATAAAAGCAGTACAATATTTTAACAATGAAGGTGGCTTTTTATTTTTATTTTTTACATTTTAACATTAAAACTGGAATGAAATTTTAGTTTGTAAAAAGTTATGCTTTCTTTGGAAGTACTTTTCTTAGTGGTAAAATGAACACAATGCATCTTTTAATTGATGACACCTTAGAATGGATGAAATATAATTGCTCTCAACATGTAGGTATTTCAGTTACAATAGCAATAAACATTAGAAATTTAGTAGGCCAAGTGAAAGCCCTGTGGATTTTGTCTAACTGAAGACGCAGCAGAATAGTTTCTCTGCCCACATTTCAGGCCAACCCCAGACACAAACTGACCTTATAGTGCACCTGCACAAAGAGGTAGCTCTAGCTTCTGTAACATCACCTTAGAATATAAATGCCAGGATCTCATTTTCATGAATTATGCAGGCACTAGGGCTATTTTACCTTGATTGCTTATTCTCCATTCTCCAAAGCTTATGGCTCATACCCAAATGATGTAACCTTACCATTTGCATTAATTCATGGATTTGAAACCGACCCTCTACAAGTTCCCTGGGGTAGTTTAGTTTCATTTGTATGCATGTAAATAGCACTGAGACTGACACAAAAATTAATGAACTATTTACTTTAGTAGCCTATGCCTTGCTCCTAAAAGCAAGCAAATGTTTATATAATTAAGTTTATTAATATAAAATTAAAGCTTTATAATCTTAAATAATGAAAACTGTAAAAAATAGGTGGTATTTAATTTTGAAAAATGTAATTTAAAAGGAAACCTAAACTAATAGTTGTGGAGCATTTATTTTATCTTTTTGATACCATTCTCCCACCCCAATCTTGACCAAAATATAGTCTGATTCTGGTACCATCCTGGAGTACAGGAGGCATCCTAGTGTCAATTCATGCCAGAAACACTATTAGTCCAAAGGATCTTGGATTTAGGCCAGGGATACCCAAACTTCTAAAAACTGCCATTAATTAGAGACAATCCCTGTTGCCATTTTCATAGCCCCCATTATAAATTGCCTTACAGTACAAATATTTTTACATGTTTTAACTACAAGTTTATTAAACACAGGAGACATCTAATTTTACTCTTTCTCTCTAAAATACTTGTACCTGTCATTGACAATGCTCAATAAGAATTAGCCCTGGACAAGTCAATCTTACCAATGATATTTCTTGGAACTTCCCACTTTGCTCCTTCATTAAAGATTGAATTCCAACTCGTCCTCTCCTCCCCCTCAACCTCCATTTGTTTACCTGCATTTTTTAAAAAATGCATTCTATATGGTATACGTAGACAGTAAAATAGTTACTATAATGAAGTTAAATAACATATCTATCGTCTTACATAGGTACCCATTTTTTTTTTATTTTTTTATGGCAAGAACAGCTAAAATCTACTCATTTAGTGGGAATCCCAAATACAGGACAATTTTATTACCTAGTCCTCACGTTGTACATCAGATCTCTAGAATTGTTTATCCTGTACATCTGCTACTTTGTGTCCTCTGATCTGTATCTCCCCATTTCCTCCCTGCCTCCCCACCCCAGGAACCACTCTTTTGTTGCCTATATCTGTACATTTAAATTTTTTTTAGATTCTACACATGAGATCATGCCATGTTTTTCTTTCTGTGTCTGGCTAATTTCGCTTGGCACAATGTACTCCAGCCTTATCCATGAGGTGACAAATGGCAAGATATTCTTTTTTAGAGCTGAATATTCATCATGTGTATATACTTCCATGTTCATTGCAGCATTGTTCACAACAGCGAACTTATTCTTATCCTGTTGGATGCTGATCTTACCAAATCATGTCTTGATTTCAGGGTCCAGATTTGCCCTTGATTTTGAAGTTGATGACAGATTTCCATTTTTCAGGTTTTTCATTTAAAACATATGAAACAGCATAGCTTTATCTAGTTCTAGTTGTTTAGGAAACCAAGTTGTCATGAGCTAAGTTTCTCCATAGGAAAAGGAGGACAGACATTTTTTATTGTTTGACATTGCCTGTACATGCGTATTAATTACTTAATATAGTACATAGAAATTCTCAATAGGACTACATGGTTTTAAGTATATAGCTTTTAATCAGTGCTATTAGATACCAATTTTTTCCTTTGGGATTTTCTTTTAAGTAAAATACATACTTCAGAAATTCAGTATTAAATAACTCTGCTTATATAACCAATGAGGTTTCTGAATTATTTTTTGATAGGTTGCTTCTCCCCTCCCCATCTGTCTTTGTTATATCGAAGAACCAAGGGCAAACCAATGGCAGCTGTTATTTAAAGAGTAAAACCCACAATTCTAATTAACATAAAACGGACTTGACACCACTGCACCAAAAAAAAAAAAAAAAGAAAAATTAACTGAGGCATGGAGTGTGGAGGGAACCGAGATGAAGGACTAGGAAGCCAACACACAACTGTTTTCATAATTCCATTTCAAAACATATAGAGACACCAAAAAGCAAACATTCTTTCATTAAAGAACAATAGACTCCTGCTAGGGACACTTGCTGGTTCACAGATAGAAAACTTTAAAAATAACCCCTTTGCAAAAATCCTTTCTTGTTCCACATAGGACTATTGACTGCCTCAGTGATTTCCTAAGTGTTGCTGGTTGAAAGGACCATTGTGAGTTGGCAATGGGCCAAGACAGTTGGCTGTGCCTGTCACCTGGAGGCCACTTGAATGTTATAAGAATAGCAGACCTGATGTTTCTGGATCCCTACCACATGGTGCAGCCATAACTAGGTAGCAGTGAATTAAATGAAATATGTTTTATAGGCTAGCTCCATTTGGCCATGTTTATAGAGAACGGTCACAAGGATACTGCATGAGAAAATGCTTGAAACAGATTATATTTAATGCATGATATCTATGAAGCTAGAGTTGTTAAAAACACATCAGCCTAAAATAAATAAAAGTTTATTCAAATGTCATAATACCTTTATCTTCTGATCACACATTATATTAGATTTACTGACAAAGTTGACAAAATAGTTGCTGTGTGCTGAAAGGTGTTACATATCAGATACACATAGCTCAATTATATCAAATTGCCAATATTCTTTTAAGAACAAAATCTATAATTTGGAACAACATACAAGTCAGTATTTCTACATAACTTTCAAATGATGGTATCAAATTCTATTCACAATTAAAATGTTCTTTTTCTATTTATGACAAGGTTCAATTGTATCTTACTATTCTATTAAGGTAAAATCTGTCAAATTAAGTGGACATATGCTGAAACAAAGTTCAAAGGTCTCTTAGAGAATCAGTTTCCTTCTTTTAAGAAGAGTTTCAAACACTGGACAAGACACACATTCTAAAAAACATTTCTCATGTGCTAATTTCAACAAATAATCAAGGAATTTAGATTTAAAGAAAAATTATCTATAATGTCGACAAAAGAAAGCATTTTAAGATGTTCCAAATACAACCAAGGCAAAGACATTTATCATTGAAATATGGTAAAGATTATATTTAAGAGTTTTTACTAGTTAATAATTTGAAATTCTTTAAGAAAATGTTCCTTAATGTTAAGAAAATGTTACCTTTTTGTAGTTTTTAATACTAATATGAGATATTAAAAGCTTGTTAGCTAGCTTTAAATTTCTAGCTATCAAGGAAATTATTTCCTTGGTTGAAAAATAACCTAAATAACTAGGAGTATGATAACATAATATTTATAGTACTCAACAATTCTTGAGTACTGAGGGGCAATATGGCTGACTAGAGACATCAGTCACCAGATAATCTCAGAAAGTAGGAAAAATTCTAGATGAAAAAAAAAACAAAAAACATAGCTCATGGGTGATTCAGAGGGAAAACTGCCAGAACCTACCAGATACTCCACAGGAAGACATGGTGGAGCAGAAGAAGGAACGGTATTTTGGCAGAGATCAACCCCTGAGAAACCTGGAGTCCATTGGAAAGGGGTGTTGCTGCCTTTTACCCAAAAACATCACGTGATTTAGAGATTAAACTGGACATCCCAATACAATTCACACCATTAAGAAGATCACAGGACTGGAGAAAGAAAAAGGATTTTGAAGAACTCTATCTTCCCTTGTGAAAACAAGACAGGGAATCTGCCCACGCACATAGTACACCACGGCTACAGCCTACTAATAACTGAAAAAAAACACCATACTAAGGATATCTATAATGGAGGTATCCATCAAGAGCCTAGATCCCCATCAAAGTACCCACAAGCAAAGACAAAGGTCCTTACCCAACACGTGCTACAGACTCACCTTTAAGAGTGACAAGGGGAAAAAAGCCCCCAAGTAAACAAAAGAAAATCTAAACACAAGAAGCAACAGCTCCTTTAGATGAGAAGGAATCACCATGAGAACTCCGGAGTATGAAAAATCAGAGTGAAAGGATACCCCCAAAGGGGCACATAAGCTCTCTATCAATGGATCCCAACCAAAATGAAAATACTGAAATGACAAATAAAGTATTTCAAATATGGATTGTAAGGGAGCTCAATGAAATCCATGAGAAAATGGAAAATCAACTCAAAGAAACCAGAAAAACAATTCAGAAAATGAATGAAAAAATGTTTTTATTATATCTGTCTCTTTAGTAAAAACCAAACAGAACTTCTGGAAATGAAAAATCTATTTAAGGAAACGCAAAACACAGTGGAAAGTTTTAAGAATAGACTAGACCAAGCAGGAGAAAAAAATTCAGAGCTTGAAGACAACTCTTTTGAATTAATCCAGTTAGTCAAAAATAAGGAAAAAGAACAAGAGGAATGAACCAAGTCTACAAGAAACGTGGGATTATGTAAAAAGGGCCAATGTATAATAAGAATCACAGGCATCCCCTGAGAGTGAAAAGGAAAAATCACAAGGCCTGGAAAACTTATTTGAGGGAATAATTGAGGAAAACTTCCATGGTCTTGCTAGAGATTTAGACATCCAGATATAAAAATTTCAACAAACACCTCGGAAATTCATTGCAAAAAGGAAGTCACTAAGACATA
Source organism: Indri indri (assembly GCA_004363605.1). NCBI lineage: Eukaryota > Metazoa > Chordata > Mammalia > Primates > Indriidae > Indri > Indri indri. The sequence continues at coordinate 2,009 of RJWJ010006847.1, read as the reverse complement.
TAGCGATCAGACCAGCCAAAGTCAAAATGAAGGAGGAACTCCTATAAGCCATGAGGCAAAAACATCAAGCAACGTAGAAAGGAAAACCCATCAGACTAACAGCAGACTTCTCAAGGGGAACCTTACAAGCCAGAAAGAAATGGTGTCCTATCTTTAGTCTCCTTAAACGGAATAACTGCCAACAAAAAGTTTTGTATCCTACTAAAACTAAGTTTCATAAATGAAGGAGAAATAAAGTTTTTCCCAGACAAGCAAACAATAAGAGCATTTGTCACTACAAGACCTTCCCTACAGGAAATGCTCAAAAGTTCATTATACATGCAATAGCACAATAGATACCAACCAATGTAAAAACACCGAAAAGTTATAGCTCACGGCACATATAAAACAATAGCACAAGAGGGAAAACAAAATAATAAGGTATTATTCAACACACTGAATAGAACAGCATCCCACATATCAATACTAACACTCAACATTAATGGTCTATATGCCCCACTTAAAAGACATATTGGCTGAATGGATGAAAAAAACACCCAAACATTTGCTGTGTTTAAGAAACACATCTAAACCACAAGGACTCATACACACGCAAGGTATTGTAATAGAAAAACATATTCCATGCAAATGGAAACCAAATGTAAGCAGGTATAGCAATTCTTACATCAGATAAATTAGACTTTAATTATGGTAAGAAAGTAAAAGATGGTAATTATGTAACGGTATATGGAACAATTTAACAAGAAGACATAAAAATCCTAAATTGAACCTAGCACAGGAGCTCCCAGTTTTATAAAGCAAATTCTAGATTTAAGCAAAGAAATAAACAGTAGCATCTTAACAGTCAGGGACTTCAACACTCCACTAACAGAACTGGACAGATAATTGAAGCAGAAATGAATAAAGAAACGTTGGACTTAAACAGGATCTAGAACAAATGGACCTAACAGACATTTATAGGACATTCTACTCCAAAACTACAGAATAGACAATTTTCTAATCAGTTCATGGGACATTTTCCAAAACTGATCATATCTTAGATCACACAAGTCTCAGCAAATTCAAAAAATAATCAAAATCATACCATGTATCTTCTCAGACCACAGTGGAATAAAACTAGAAATCAATTCTAAGAGAAACACTCAAATCTACACTAAGTCATGAAAGTATGTAAGCTAATGCTGAATGACACTTGGGTCAATGGTGAAATATAGATGGAAGTCAAATGATTCCTCAAACTGAATGACAAAGGGGACACAGGTTTTCAACAATCTGTGGGATTCAGCAAAAGCAGCCCTAAGGGAAAAAATTACAGCCTTAAATGCCTACATCAAAAAGACAGAAGGATCACAAATTAACAACCCAACGTCATACCTCAAGGAACTGGAAAAAGAAGAACAAACAAAAGCCAAAGCCAGCAGAAGAAACAAAATAACAAAGCTCAAAGCAGAATTAAATGAAATGGAAACCAAAAAAAAATAATACATAGGATCAAAGAAATAATAAGTTGTTTGTTTGAAAAGAAACAAAATGGACAGACCACTATCCAGATTAACTAGTAATAGAAGAGAAAGAACTCAAATAACCTCAATCAAAAATGAAAAAGGAGACATTACAACTGATACCACAGAAATACAAACTATCATCCATGGCTACTATGAAGACCTCTATACAAACAAACTAGAAATCCTAGGAAATGGATAATTCTTAGAAATATAAACTTCCAAATCTGAATCAGGAAGAAATAGAAACCGTGAACAGACCGATAATGAGCAGCAAGATTGAAACAGTAATAAAAATAAATCTCCTGACAAACACAACAAGCCCCAGACCAGACAGATTCACAGCTGAATTCTACCACACCTACAAAGAAGAATTAGTACCTAACCCACAGAAACTATTCCATAACATCAAGAGGGAGAGAATCCTCCCTAATTCATTCTATGAAGCTAGTATCACTTTAATACCAAAGCCAGTAAAGGATACAACAACAACAACAAAAAAAGAAA